>JAXCGZ010013499.1:10000-89743 GCA_037179515.1 Halocaridina rubra | reverse complement strand
TAGAATAAAAAAAGTAGAGTAGAATAGAATAGGTTAGACATGCTGAAAATACAATTCAAAAATGGAGCTGCCTCGTGTGTGCCAGTAGGCATGTTGCAGTGTTTTCTATTCTTATGTTCTTATGAAAGTAAGAAGCAGTAAGAGACCAGAGTCAGTAAGAAGTTGTCAGGAGGACGAATAAGATCTTAGATTTTACCTTAAGGGAGCGGGAAGCTTTTAGGTGTAGAATAAGTGAATAACTAAATAAACTTAATGTAAATCAGCCTGTGCATATCTGTTATCACCTCGCACACTATAAGTTTAGTATAAAGGCAATAACTATATGACATTGGTGTCATTTGGTGAGATATAACTCTACGACTTCAAGTCTAGTCTAGTCATAGGATAAAACTATACGACAAGACTTCTTTAGGCTTCAACCCCAGATAACGATATATATATATATATATATATATATATATATATATATATATATATATATATATATATATATATATATATATATATATATATATATATAATGTTTATTCAAGTAAGCACATTACCACATGTGAAAACATGAATCTTATTTTACCCCAACCGGGACTCGAACTTAGGACACATAATTACTGTGCCAAGGTGCTACCAACTGCACCACAGAGGGTCTAAAAGAGAAACCAACCTTATATCTTAACTGCTATACTAGGAATGAACGCATTCTGTCTGAGTGCCTTTTTGTTCATATTACAGTTTCTCCCAACCTCACTTGTGACTTCGTTATCGCGCGTGCGCGCACGCACTCATACACACACACACACACACACACACACACACACACAGTTATTATCTTCTTTATCTCCCCTTTGTCTGGAAGTATTCTGTAACGAAAATTTTTCTTCTCTTCTTCATTTCTTTCATCATTTAACCTTCTTGCCTCTTGCAACAAGTTTTTGATCTTTCCCATCTCTTCCTGTGTTCTGTATCGTCTAATGAACACTTCTTTGCATTCTTGAAGGTCTTTTAGACTTTTTTTTCTCAACAATATTTCCCTACATGTTTCCCCTCTCTCAAAGGTTACTTTTGTTGGTCTCGGCTTTCCTTCCCTCGAATATTTACCTAGAGATCAGGGGATGGGGCCTCATTAAGATTGTTATACACAAATGCTGATGGATTAGCTGGTAAGGCAGTAGAACTAAAAGATAGGATTCACAACAGTAAGGCAGATATAGTAGCAATTACAGAGACTAAGTTGAGTGAGGACATAAACAGTGTCACAGTTTTTCCTAAGGGCTTCAGAATACTAAGGGTTGAAAGATCTGAGAGGACTGGAGGAGGGATAGCACTGCTCATAAGTGAGAGGATTCAAGTTGAAGAAATAAACTTGGCTATAGAAAGTGAGTTCAGGGAATTTCTTGTTGCTCGCATAAATACTGGGTCAGAGAGCATTATAATAACTGTTGTATACAACCCACCAAGGAACCAAAATAGGCTTGAAATTTATGAGGAAAGTCATATAGGTACTATTGAAGTCATAAACTCAGTTGTTAACATGGCACGGGAGAAAAAATGTAGGATTTTGATTATGGGAGACTTTAATCATAAAGAGATAGATTGGATAAATCTTGACCCACACAGTGGTGAGGACTCATTCGGGGCAAGATTCCTAGATTGAGTACAAGGGAATTTCCTACACCAACATGTAATGGAACCAACAAGAGCCAGGGGTGGGGATGAGCCATCACTACTTGATCTAGTGTTCACAGATAATGTGTTGGATATTGAAAATATTGAGTATGAACCACCAATTGGAAAGAGTGACCACTGTGTGTTGTTGATGGAGTATATCATTGAAGATATTCTTCCTGAGAGTAGAGGCACTGAGGACATGAGGAGGAACTATCCGAAAGGAGATTACATCAAAATGAATGAGCTTTTTGCAGTTATTGACTGGAGAACCTTATTTTACAACAAATCTGTACAAGAAATGTATGACATCTTTTGTGAGAAATATGGGAAGATAGTAGATTGCTGCATACCTGTCACCAAAGTAGGTGTAATTCATGCCAGAGAGAAATGGTTCGATAATGGGTGTAAAAGAGCTAAGGAGTGGAGAGACAAATGCTGGAAAAGGTATAGGAGGAGAAAAAACATAAATGCCTGGCAAACCTACAAAAGAGCAAGAAATGACTACCTAAGTAAAAGGAGAGAGGCAGAGAGAGATTATGAGAGGGACATCACCAGGAAGGCTAAAGAAAATCCCAAGCCTTTCCACAGCTTTATCAGAGGAAAACTGAAGGTAATAGAACAGGTTTTAAGGCTAAAGAGAGCGGATGGAAGCATCACTGAGACGGACGAAGAGATCTGCAAAGAATTGAACAAGGAGTTTCAGTCAGTATTTACAGTAGAAAATACCCCACCCCCTCAGATTGCAGTGATAGAAGCTCAAGGGCCGGTATTAGAGAACATCAACCTTACAGCCACAGAGGTATGCAAAGCGCTGATGGATTTAGATGTTCATAAAGCTACAGGTCCTGATGACATATCCCCTCATGTGCTTAAAAAATGCGCAAACACAATATCAGTGGCACTAAGTATCATATTTAAGGAGTCACTGGAGTCGGGGGAGATTCCAAGATGCTGGAAACTAGCAAATGTGATACCTATCTTCAAAAAGGGAAGGAGGGATACGGCTCTGAACTATAGACCAGTTTCCTTGACCGGCATAGTTTGCAAAGTTATGGAGAAACTACTAAGGAAACATATCTCTCTTCACTTGGAATCCTTCAACTTTTTGTCAGTGAGGCAACATGGCTTCAGAGAGGGTAGATCAACAGTAACAAACTTATTAGAATTTTATGATGAGGTAAGCCAAATCTTACAGGAAAGAGAGGGCTGGGCAGATTGCATATTCCTAGACTTCCAGAAAGCGTTTGACACTGTTCCACATGGGAGACTTATTAGGAAGCTGCACTCAATGGCTAGAATAGGTGGAAATGTTTTGGAATGGATAAAAACTTACTTAGAAGGAAGGGAACAGAGGGTTAGAGTAAGACACTCAGTGTCTGAATGGAGAAGAGTTAGTAGTGGAGTTCCACAGGGTTCAGTTTTAGGGCCACTTTTGTTCCTTGTATATGTAAATGACCTACCAGAGTCTGTAAATTCATTCATGAATATGTTTGCAGATGATGCAAAGATTGTGAAGAAAGTAAAAAACGAGAACAATGGTAGAGAACTTCAGGAGGATCTAAATAATCTGCATGAGTGGTCAGAAAAGTGGCTAATGAAATTCAATACTTCAAAATGTAAGGTAATGAGAATGGGTACAAGTGCAAGAAGGCCCAAGCTTGACTACTCGGTGGCTGGAGTACAACTTCAAGAGACAGAAAATGAGAGAGATCTAGGAGTAAACATACTGGCAGATTTGTCTCCAGAAATACATATAAATGGCGTAGTAAGGGCAGCATATGCATTCTTATCAAATGTAAGGGTAGCCTTCAGGCACATGGACAAGGAAATGTTCAGAAATATTTATGTAACCTATGTGAGGCCAAAACTCGAATATGCAGCCCCCTTTTGGAATCCGCACTTGAAAAAGCACATAACTAAGCTTGAAAAAGTTCAAAGACATGCCACGAAACTGGTGCCAGAAATACGCAATCTCGGTTATGATGAGAGGCTGAGGGAATTAGACTTGCCATCACTCGAAGCTAGAAGAGTAAGGGGGGATATGGTGACAGTCTTTAAATTCCTTCATGGTTATGATAGAGTGGATAGGGATCGATATTTCGATATGGCTGGCTCTAGAACTAGAGGTCATAGTTTGAAGCTTCGTAAGAAAACTTGTTTGCAGGATGTAAGGAAATACTTTTTCAGTGTAAGAGTAGTTGATAATTGGAATTGGCTAAGCGAGGAGGTAGTTAATGCTATCTCAATCCATAGTTTTAAGGACAGGTACGATAAGTATCACAAAGTCTAAAATGGAACCGATCAGGAGACGGGAAGATACGAGCTTTGGGCTCTTTCCCGTAAACACAATTAGGTAATCACAATTAGGTAATCACACACACGCACACACACACACACACACACACACACACACACACACACACACACACACACACACACACACACACGCAAACTCAGATTTTGATCATATATATTAATCATGATTATTATTAAACCCTTTGTAATATTGCAAAACTAAATTATCACTTTACCCCTTATCAATATTGCAAAGGAGTTAAATCATTACTGATTATCCGTACACGCTGTTCGCCTTTAAATGGAATCAAGAAAAGCACCAAGACTTGTGTTAAAACATACACAATTGATGCTTGCGTTGCCGTGTTCTGCAATGCCACCTTTTGCCCTTTTAAATTATTCTGTTTTGATTTCATGTTACCATACATTTTTGCAAATACTCTCACCGCTAGCTTCATTTTTTGCATTTTCTTTTTTAAGTGTAAAAAATTATTCTATTGAAGTTTAGTAGGTCTTAATGAGACCTTTGGCAATTCTTCTTGGTTAAGGATGGCTTTGATGTCACTCTGGATTTTAGCAAATAGTCGAAGTCTATTGCTTAAGCTTTTTTTTTTTTTTTTTGCGTGTGTTGTTTGCGTGAGATAATTGCATTGAATGTTAGGTTAGGTAAATTTTTTTTAAACCTTTTGCCCTTCATCGATAGTCAGATTTTATATAATTATATCGGTAGATCAAATACTCGACAACATCTGCCAAATTTTATGCTATTGGGATTAATTTGAACATTTTTGTATTGAAATAAAAGTAGTTTTTGAGACGTTTCGCCTGATTAAGTTAATTAGAATACCTTGTATAAACAATTGAGAATAATTTACTCTTTAATGTAATTTTGCTTGTATTATTGCTGAAAGATTTGTACTCAAGTACAATTGTTTATTTGTTTTGTTCTTAAGTTCATTTTGTTTTGTATATCTAATTTTTTTTACTCATGGATATGTTTTTATTTTTTATTTATTCGTGAATTAAATGATTAAGTAATCAGATTTACTAATTATTTATATATTTACTCATATATATTTATTGACTTATGAAGTTTTATATATATATATATATATATATATATATATATATATATATATATATATATATATATATATATATATAATATGTTCCCCTTCAAGATCATTTTGACAAAACTGATCCATTAAAAGCCGCCAACAACACATGGAAGCTTTTACCAGCAGAAGCTTTTCTGTCTTGTAAAATTTAAATCTCAGACCAAAATCTGAGAACAACTTGTGAGAGAAGTTATACTATTAACTTGTCTTGTAAAAGCGAATTGACAGAAAAATATAAGTCTTATACAGTATTTGTATAGTACAAGAGTGCCTACCTGTAGGAACCAATGCTGTATTATAGAATAGGCACAGTATTTTTCTTTTATAATATGGTATGATCCCATACTATACAAGAGAACATCAGTAGCATTACCTAACTTGTCTGTCTCTACTGCTTAATCTTCTTCCATTTATTCACTTTACATACAGTACTTATTTACAGAAACATTTTATTTTCTAAGACGTGGTAAAGTATTCAAGGGCAAGATGCCCTTAACTATGCTATTCCTTCCTATTTATTTGGGTCTAAGACTGGCAATATAGTAGTCATCTCCTGTTTGGATTATAATGTGGTTTTATTTAGTTAATTAATTTTGATTCGCTTATTGTGGTCCCACGATTGCAAACCTTGGCCGCTTATGCATATACACGTAAAACACATGTAGAATGCACTTGTACCCCTCAAACACACATACTTACACAAAAGTACATCGTAAATAATTATTAAAGCACATATATATATTTTTTTTTCTTTATCTGTTGATATCGAGTGCAGCTTTCCCCGAGATACGCAAATTACACACATTCACTAAAAACCAATTCATCATATTTTTTAGCTCAATTGCTTGAGCTTAGAGCGATTATATATATCCTCTGCTAGACTTCCCCAATCAGGCTAACGCTGAGTTGTTCAATTTCCTCTAAACCATATAGTAGGTTGGCCCATGGCACAGCCGCCCGTTGCGATACTACAGCTGAAGGATTTTTAAACTTAAATAGGACTGTCCAGGACAGTTCGATGTTAAGTCTTCCTTCAGTCACGGTTATTTTTCTATGCCTACATCAACCCTGAATATTCTTGGATATTCATTACACATCTCTTGTTATCTCTTCACATCTGACGAGTCATTACATTCTCCATTTCTGTTTCTTCTTACTTTATGTAATCTTCGTGCCCAGACCTGATGAGGGCTGTTTTATTTTTTTATTTTTTTTGGCCCGTTCTGGTGTCTCAATCATAAATATATATATATATATATATATATATATATATATATATATATATATATATATATATATATATATATATATATATATATATATATATATATATATATATATATATATATATATATATATATATATATATATATATATATATATATATATATATATATATATATATATATATATATATATATATATATATATATATATATATATATATATATAGAAAGAGAGAGAGAGAAAGAGAGACAGAAGAATAATGAAAAGATCAACCTCCTAGAACTAGCACATCATTAGTTAATTTTATAGCATTTTTAAGCTTTTTTGTGTAACTACTGCATTTTATAATTTTATATATATATATATATATATATATATATATATATATATATATATATATATATATATATATATATATATATATATATATATATATATATGATGCTGTTTTACGTCACGAACTCTCCTTTCTAATAAGGGCTAGGACATTGCGCTCTTTCGAATGGTTTTGGTTTTAGCAGAGTGTTACCGTTACCCCGAATGAGTTCCCTTTTTAACCTCAGATCGTGGTAGGTCTTGAACTGGCAATCTGACAAATCAAAGTCGCTAGTGCTGCAACCCGGCCACGGCGATCCCACACACACGCAGGCATGCTCGTGCCCGCATTCACACATATATAAGATAAAGATGGAAGTTACATTCATTTCTCATATTTTTTTTCTTTAGTATTTTACTGTTAAGTAGTTCTTACTTGAAGTGATGAGAAATAAGTAAGTGATATTCAATGTGTTTTTTTTTTAAGTATTTTCTTTATTTTTAAGAAGTATTTGCTTTAGAAAGTGAGAAATATGCTATAATACTGTTGAGTTCTACCTTTAAATTTTTTTTTTAAATATTTAATTCTTTTTTTCCTAGAGTAATTGTGGCTCTCAATACTCACTTTAATATTCTCTCTTGTCTTCTTTGTAACTTTTTTCTTGAAAGAAAGAACATTTTGAACACGTAAAGTTTCTACCTTTCTTTATATATATATATATATATATATATATAATATATATATATATATATATATATATATATATATATTCATCAGTTTTTGCTAGAGGAGAAAAAAATATAAAACTTTATTCTTCTGCCATTTTTACTTCTTTTTTTTCTAACCTGTGTTTTATTTGTATAGAGAATATTGTAGAATGAAGTGGATAATATGCTCGTTTTGCTATTTTGACCTCTATTTACATTGACCATAGGGTATTAAATTCCGTTCCATGGTGAAAAAGTTTATGAACACTGAAGCATTATACCAGTGTTGAAATTTTGTAATTTTTACTCTTGTAGAGCAAAGGATGAAATTGAGTTCTCAACATGACCATCTTGCTGTGGGTAATTCCTTCTTCAGAGGAAGAGAAAAAATGAGCTCTAGGAGGCAGAGAAGGTGCATCTCCTCATTGGATATACCTTTCATTAATAATAATGCCTTTTGAACATTAAATTTCTACTATTTTTGAGATAATATTTTAGTTGTAGAGAGCTTTTTGGATAAGATGAAGATTAGCGACCCCCAGAACACTAATTAATCTCGTAAAGTGTTAGGTTAGGGTGGTTTGGTTTGGCATTGACCTCCAATACCTTAACCTAACTTTAGTTTGAATTAACCTAACCTTACAATTTACCTGGTTAATTGCACTTGGGATCGATAAGCTTTACCCGACTCGCCTTTTTTCTTGTAAGAAAAGAATATAAAATTTCCTCTATTCAACCACTGTTTTATTTGTACTATTTTATGTGCCCATACATATAGTAAATGCAATAACCGCGCACGTGTGTGTGTGTGTGTGAAAGAGAGCACTTCTTGCGTTAGCTGAATGTCTGGTCAGCTTTTATCTGTTAACCTCATTAAAGGCTTCCGAGCTACATGGACTTAACTTCATATCTTTTGATGCTCCTGAATAGTATAGGAATGATGTCAGGTCTATTGACCAAGTAAATTAAAAGTAAAAATAGTTTGAAGTCTCGTTTTCTTTGGCTTTTGTAGGGACTTGTGTGTGTGTGTGTGTGTATATATATATATATATATATATATATATATATATATATATATATATATATATATATATATATATATATATATATATATATATATATATGAAGCAGTAAGGTATATCTTTCCCATAATCAAATATCTCAAAAATATAATTTTGGTCTTGTTTTTACTTTCAAATTATTACTTTCTCTTTATTTTTTTATCCTACGTTGGCAGGTATAACTTTTTTTCCATTAATATTAGACGATTTTTTTTTTCATTTGTTTCCTTTCACTGTGAATCAAATAAATTTTTGTGTTGACGTAATCAGTGGCCGAGCTATTGCAGATTTATTTTTTTATAATTGAATAAGATGAGCATTTAATGGTGTACTCCTTGATACTGCTGCTGTAACTGGGGTTATCACACGAGGGATGATATTACCTTCTCTTCCTTATCCTCAAGTTTGTGTGTGTGTGTCTGTGTGTACGTGCGCGCGTGTGTGTGTATGTGTGGCGAAGATATGCTTTCAAAACTACCTTACGGGGGTTTTACGCGGGATCTATTGTTGGGAAGCAGTAATCTGTTTAATAAAATTATTTGATTTTTTTGTATATCATTATATGCTAACACATTCCTTCAGTGTTATTGTTAATTCTTAGGGATATTCAGTTCCTCAAACAAAGAGTGAGAGAGAGAGAGGAACTCGTAATTTATGTTGTTCGATATTCTCCTTGTTCGTACCGCGACCAATGAAAAAAAAAACAATAATCCAAATCGCAAAACGAGAGAGAGAGAGAGAGAGAGAGAGAGAGAGAGAGAGAGAGAGAGAGAGAGAGAGAGAGAGAGAGAGAGCATGATTAATTCTGTGATGAATTGTAATGAGTTTCCCTGTGGGGGGTGGTTATTTAGTAAGTTTTTCAATAAGCATCTTGCTCAACTACTGGTCCTTAATGGGTCGAGGGGGTCATATTAATTGGGATATGAATTGTGAAACCAAAGTTTTAGTGGTATTAAAGGCGCAGTTTCAGAGAGAAGACTCTTGGCTACATTAAGAACTGGCGTTTTGAAGATGACAGCATATTTTTATGGCAAAAATCACTGTGATTGATATATGTACTTGTTAGCGGTGAAAAAACGACTTTTGCCTCTGCAAAAAAGCTACCGTTGGTTATATCTGGCATATCCATAGACCTTGCTGCAAAGTGCCACCTGGACTCCTTTTAATATTTCATACTTTTCTATTGCAAAAAGTCACCTTAGATTATGCCTGCATTTTGTTACTGCTGAAAACCGAATTTTTTTCTGCAAAAATGTTTCCGCGAGTTATATCTACCAATTTGTCTTAGTTGAGAACCGACTTTTGTAACTGCAAAATAGTTATATCTCGCATTTTATTATGGTTGAGAACCGACATTTTCCTTTGCATAAGTACCACGAGTTATATCTGGTATTTTCATAAAAGATGAAAACTTGCTTTTTATTTTTTTTTATGATTAAAGTTACCATGAATTATATCTGACATTTTGTTATAATTGAGAACAGAGTTTTTCTTTTACATGAAGTTTTCTTAAAGTTATATCTGGGATTTTATTATAGTTTAGAACAGACTTTTCTACTACAAGGAGTTACCATAATTTGCATCTGAGACTTTGTTATGACTGAGAACCTACTTTTCTTCACCAGAAATCACAGTGAAAACTGATGTAATAATTTCCGCATCATTCTAGTTTTATGTGACATTTATTTTCCTTTTTATTTAGGCATTAAAGTAATTTGAGATATCTAAAGAAAAGTTTTGCTTCTTTCTGACTTTTATATAGCATACTACCTCTTGTATCTCATTAAGTAAAATTGCTTTTGGAATGGGGAGGGTAAGAATACTTCCTCCGTGTACCCCTGCGTGTCGTAAAAGTCGATTAAGTGGGACAGACAAGGGGTCTTCGGATCCCCTTCTTTGTATTTTCTTCCTACAAATGGGGATATTTGGCATATTGTATTGACAGAATTTATTTAACTGCTTGTACAACTTCTTTTCGCCAGAGCCCATTTGGAATAAGAAAGAGAGGGTAGCGGCGTCCCTCGTGTGGTAGGTAGCCTCATGCTACTCTAAGGCTATGGCCACACCAGACGCAACGAGCGGGGAGGTAGCGTGGAGAGATGAGCGGAGAGATCAGCGTCATCGCGATGCCTGTCCAAATAGGAAACGTCAGCGTCTCCAATAATTTGTTCAGTCGACATGATGAAAATAGCTAGGGATGTCGCTAGGCAGTGCGCGTCATTTTGGAACATACAGTATCGCATAGCGTCAAGCGAGGAGGGTATAGGGAGCGACATACCTCCCCGCTCATCCACTGTAGCCACCCACATATAATTTAATGAGTTTCATGATGTCGCATCATCCTTCCCAGCTCAAGACTCCCCGCTCGCCGCCTTTGGTGTGGCCGTAGCCTAAAGGCTCATTGGATATGTAGGTTCAATGGAAGATTAATGACTGCATAACTTGGTAATAGATGAGAGGTATATGAAGCTGTCTCCCTAAAACCCGACCATCTTGTAGCGTTCATTAAAATTTTGAGTGTGTAGTCTTATTCATACTGTTGCTATATATATATATATATATATATATATATATATATATATATATATATATATATATATATATATATATATATATATATATATGAAGGAACCATCTCATCATCCAAGCTCGAATAGGTTGCTGGTATGGGTAATAATTTTTCAAGGATTTTTGTGAAACAAGTTGACAACCTATTCTACTACTACTACTAATAATAAGAATAAGAATAATAATAATAGTAATAATAACAACAACGTAAAGATTAAGCCATCATAAGTTACACATTGAAGCATTTACACCATATTTTTCTATGTTTTGTAAATCAAGATATAATGAAAAAGAAATGAAAAATGCAATTGATTTTTTTGATGAAATTCTAATGAGTTGGGACAAACAATTTTTCCAGAGATCATTAAGGGCAAGATTTAAGAGGTTTGGCTGCATTGAGACGAGTTTTCCCCCCTTGTTTTGCTTTGTGCTTTTGTTTGTTTTTATTCAGCTTTCATTTTCTATTTATTTATTTTTTCACCGTGCTTTAAATTTCAGGGTACCTGCTGGAGATTGTAACGTTGAAGTATTGTGGGATATTTGTAGAATATGAACTGGAGAGTGTTTGTGTATATTTACTTTTTTTGTATGATTCTGGAGTTTCTGCTGTCTGATCTGATATTTATCATGTATTGTATGTTTGTATTTTACCGTAAGGTATACAGTATTTTTATCAGAGAGTTTGACTCGCGCCCCGTCACGGTCTGAGGTTGGCAAGGGCATGCACTCAGGGAAACGATTACATATGCCAAAACAAGCCCTTCGCAAGAAGGCAACCGTCCTAGCCCTTGGTAGAAAAGGGAGTGCGTGACGTAAAAACGGAACAAGCAAAAAAGCAAACAAGCATTGTATGTCTTTATCAGAAGGTTTCACTCAATTTTCACAGATTTAAAAGTATTTGTTTTTGGTTTTATATGGTTTGTTGTGTAGGTTTTTATAAATCTTTTATAAACTGCCTCGTTACTATTGTTTTTAGTTGGCCCCATTTGCCACAAATTGTATATAATGTCTGGGTAGTGTAAATTTCTCAGCAATGTATAATTACTGCTAATTGATAAGCTTCCAGGTAAATATCTAGTAAAGTGATCCTAATGACTCCAGGAGGTTGATCCAGTTTCCGATCTTTCCGATTGGAGGTCGTTCAACTGCAATACTCCATCAGTTATTTAAACGACGTTTTGCAGAAAGAAAGTTCTGTCTGTACATACGAGAATGTAAACTGTGTTTACAACTGAAAGAAATTGTAATTACTCTTCAGTAACAGGAAAATGTTCATTGCTTTCATGTATATTAGTGAAACTTGTAACAACCAACAAACCCATTTTAGTTGCCAAGAGAAGTTGCTTAATATCAACAATAGCTATAATTGTTCTCTAAACTGCCTGGCCGAACAGCCCGGAGTTCCTAAAGAAGCACTATCAATCCATGGCTTTCCCCCAGACTATCAGGGAATGGATGTTGTGTTGTTGGCGTATGTGGTTTACCATAATGCGTTTCCGACTAGGAGCCGTTTCGAGAATTCTCCGCTGGAGAGTAATTTCTCGTTGTAGAAAGAATTGTGCTATTGTGTGTTCTATGTTGAAAGGTTAGATATTCGCCATATTGACCGAAGTCTCTCCCAGGTTCTCTGGGAGGGAGATGTTGTTTGTGGCAGTTTGGCCTCTTTTGCTGCTTCTCCTCTGTGTTGCAGTTCCGGAGGGCGGACCAGTGCAGAAGACGCTGCCACTCCAGGTCCAAAAGCCGTACTTTTCTGCATTTCTTATTTTTGTACACTGCTGTGCTAAATAATACTCATCCTGCTTGAACACATTTGATAACTGAAGAACTCTTTAGGCCCCATTTTCACCTAACTTTTTTCATGGTTTGTGAAATCGCTGTTTTACTCTTTTCCAGTCATTTATTTCCCTCCTCTGATTGTTATCATTAGGATATCATGAACATATGGAGACCTTTATCTCTGAAGAGAATGGGCCTCAGGATACTGAGGAAGTCTCCTTGTAAATTTTTTTACCTCTTTGTTAAATGTTCTTCTGAATAAATTGCTATCTATTAGCTCCAAACTTTGTATAATGCTTGAGTTACTTTTTGTTTTGTTTTGTTTTTTCATACTGGGAGCGATATTGTGATATGGGTGGCTCTAGAACTAGAGTTCCTAGTTTAAAACTTCACCAGAAAACTTTTTTCAAGGATGGAAGAAAGTACTCTCTTAGTGTAAGAATAGTTGATCACAGTAATTTGCTAAGTGAAGAAACAGTAAATGCTAAATTTATTCATAGTTTTATGGATTGATCCTACAAGCATCAGTGAATAAATATGAAACCGATCTGGAGACGGGGATTTACGAGGATAGGGCTCTTTCCCATGAACACAATTAGGTAAATGCATTTACGTAAAATAAAAAAGGTACAGAGGCTCTTACCCGTGAGCACAATTTGGTAATATATATATGCGTTTGTGTGTGTCTGAGAGAGAGAGAGAGAGAGAGAGAGAGAGAGAGAGAGAGAGAGAGAGAGAGAGAGAGAGAGAATGTGCACTGGCTCACATTACGGTATAATACATGTTGTCATCAGTGAGCTTATAAGACAGATTCGATGCATTTGAAATGAGGTTCAGAGTTACGTATAATAAACTGACCTTATTATAGAACGAAAGCAGACGGAGAGTGTACTGGATCAGTCCAGGCATAACAGAAGAAGCGCTTGAATATATTTTAGGTTTGTGTGAATTAGGTGAGACGGAGTTTGGATCAAGTATCCAAACCTAACACAACCTAACTTTACAAAGTTCAGATAAAGGCAATCTCTGTTTTATGTCTGTCAAACTGACCTTCTTATACAGCACAGGCCGACTCCCGAGATTGCTGGATCAGTCCAGGTATAGGTGAAGAATCATTATGTTTACGGTTGTTTTCAAGTGCGCAGAGTTTGGACCAATTAACCTACCCAAATCTAACTTGGCTTAACCTAACGTAACAAATGACTGTGTTTAAGATAGTCCTTCGTCTTTATTTTGTATGATGTTATATTCATTTGATCCCAAATTTTGCCGTATGACTTATGGTATGAAATGTAAGTTTTTTATTCGGTTTTTACGTCACGAACTCCCTTTTACACTAAGGGCTAGGACGGTTGCCTTCTTAATGACTTGTTTTGGCAGATGTAATCGTTACCGTGAGTGTATGCCCTTACTAACCTCAGTCCGTGACAGTAAATATTTTGAGTGACCGCAACGTAACCTATAAGCTAACCTAACGTAACCTAACCTAATATGTTTCCAGGTATAAATAGTCTTTCCTTTTTATACATGGAAGGGATTATTACTATTATTATTTGATTCCAACATTTACTGTATAAATCGGGATATAGAAGACTTAGTAGTAATAGATTTTTTTTATTGTTACCTTAAGCTAATTTACTGTATGACATGTGGTATAAAAGAGAAGTATCTCTTACGTTTTATGTGTCAATGGTAGTCCCCATTTGGAGGTGACACATATGGATTGAAGCTGGGGAATTAAGGCTGGATTCCTTTCCTATCGTCTCGCAGTGGGCTCGAAGGCAGAGCCCTCACCCTCCGTGTTGAGCACTCTATCGGTTACGCTACGGCGGTCCCTAGGGTATAAAAGAAAAATGAGAATGAGTTTTGACAATTGCGTTTTTGCTACGTCTTGATATAAGAAGAAGAAATGTCTTTATGAATGTGTTTGTTATTGTATCACTGATAAAATGGATGTTTCTGCTTCATAATCACATAAATTTGTGTAGTAATTCTTTTATTATCTGTTGTAAAATTAATGAAGCTCTTTTTAGTATAATGATCAAGTTAAGTATGCAAGATTACCTACTTTTAACGATTATTCTAATAGTTTTCAATACACACACACACACACACACGTGTATATATATATATATATATATATATATATATATATATATATATATATATATATATATATATATATATATATATATATATATATATATATATATATATATATATATATATATATATATATATATATATATATGATAGACGGTTACTAATTGGTTATTTTAAAAGGTTCATCTTACAAGATCCCTTATAAGGGGAAAAATGGCTCATGTGTATAAATAGAGGTATTTTTTGATTTTATTTCAAAGCTCCATCCATATACCAAAGCTATGTTCCCCCTTATAAGGGGGGTGGCTGAATCAAAGAATAAACTTTGACTTTTGTGGGAAGCAAATACAGAGGAGGGAATTCCCAGTCCCCTTGCTCCACCCCATTTAGTCGACGTTTACGACATGCAGGGGAACACGGAGATACAATCCAAGTCATTCCAAGGAAAAGAGAATATAGGAAATGTCATACAGAGAAGAGGCAGCTGAAGGTGTTGTGTTACCTCTCTTTAGAGATACAATCCAAGTCATTCCAAGGAAAAGAGAATATAGGAAATGTCATACAGAGAAGAGGCAGCTGAAGGTGTTGTGTTACCTCTCTTTAGATTATTGACAGCTTGAATAAACTATGAGGACGCATTACGCAATTCTCCAACTAAGTCCTCAATATGTTGGTTTCTCGCACGTGATATTCGATTTTGTTACATGAAACAGTGAGGTGTTGGCTGTGTATCATGGAAAATGCAAAAGTTTGCGATATTTCAGAGATTATTTTTATTATTTATTTTTAATGGAATGATAAAGATTCTTTTGTGCTTTTTTTGTATTGTTTAGAATTTTTGTTGACCTTTGAACTTGGTCATACTTATGTTGAATTCTTGACTTGGCCATATACTTGTAGAATCATGGACGACCATTTTTCTGTAGAATTCTTGACTTGGGCATATTCTTGTAAAATTCTTGACTAAGCCATATTCTTGTAGAATTCTTGAGCCATATTTTTTTTAAATTCTTGACTTGGCCATATTCTTGTAAAATTCTTGAGTTGACCATATACTTGTAGTATTCTTGACTACTATATTTTTGTGGAATTCTTGAGTTGGCCGTATTCTTGTAGAATTCTTGAGTTGGCCATATTTTGAACGTGTGTATACAGTAGGATATGCTGGTTTGTGAACTCTTGTAGGCGATCTAAATATGAGTTTAAGGAGTTTTAAAACGGCATAGAAATCATGAGTTGAAGAAACCTCGAAGAGAGTTAGCTTTGTATTTTCCAGGCAAAAGATTAAAAGAAAAATCTTGACTTTTAGAAAATGAACAGGTTTTAGAAGTTCTGACTTGTAGAAACCTTGTGTGTGTGCATGTGCATGCATATATAAGGAGATTCTCATGTATGTAGGTATGTGGGTGTATGTGTATATGTATATGTATATGCATATACGTGTGTGCGTATGTTTGTGTATATTTGACTGCATGTATGTATACGAGTGTACATGGAAGTACGTCTGCATGCATGTATCGATGTATACGTACACACATGTGTATGTGAGCATACACACGTGTGTATTTGTATGTATGTGGTCGTGTGCTGCTCTGTGCACATATGTACAAAAATATTCTGTGCATATGCATGCTTATGCAAACATGCATAAGTATATTACTGTACTGATGTTTGTGTGTATGTGTATTCATGTGTTCATGTATGTAAGTGTGCATACATGGGTATTCATTCATGCTCATGTGCACATGTGTATTTGTGTGCATGTATATGTATGCATGTTTGCATGTGAGTATACAAGTATTTGTATGTATGCATCTGTGTGTGTGCATGTATGTGCATACATGTGTGCAGGTACATGTACATATATACGGGTATGCATGTATATGTCTATCACTATTACTATAGCTGTTGGTATGAATACTGTTGTGACACTAGTGATTGTTATTATAATCATTAACTTCATGATTATTACTATAATTAGGTATTTTCATGTGTGCATGTGTGTGTGTGCATGTGTCTGCATATATATATGCAGGTATGTGCACATATATATGTGTATGCTTGTATGTGTGAATCATCATTCTCATAACAGTTACCATAACTGTTGTTGTGACACTGGTGATTGTTACTGTACTCATTACTTTTGTGATTATTACTGTAATTCTTGTTATCAAGGCCCTAATTATGCGTTCTGATCTTTTCATGCATTACAAAATCATAACTTTCAATATTCATTCTTTGAAGAAAAGATTTGTGGATATTTTGCACTATGTTAAAAAAGAGAAACCAACATTTGTATGTCTGCAAGAAAGTTTGCACTCTCATCAGTTGTGCAACATAAGAGGCTATTCCAAATATTCGCTTGATAGTAAGCAAGGCCTCACCACTTATATTAGTAACTGCATTCCCCATCAGTTAATCGAAACCAGCACTAATCCAAGTAATGATGGTGAGGATAACAAGAATGTCACATATATGCTTTTCAAAATAAATGTCAAAACCAATCCTTTTTATGTTTGTAATACATATATTGGAACTGATGCCTTCAATGAAGCAAAATTACCACATCCCCTTATGTATGAGAACATTATATTCGCTGGAGATTTTAATGCAAGGCACAAAGAATTTGCAGAAACATCTGATAACATCTGTAATTACAATGGCAGACGGCTCTATGAGTTTATTAGTGATAACAATTTTACCTTACTAGGACCACGTTTGCGTACCGACCTTAGAGGTGGTAGACTAGACTACATATTTTATCATGGTTTAGAATATGGGAAAGACTTTACTTGCAGAAGAATAGACGATCTATTGTCTGACCATTTTGCACTTGAGAGCACATTCCTACTCGATTCCGGCATTTGTCAAGCACATAAACGAAAGCAGATAAATATTCCTATTGAATTCGTTGCCCCTTTTCGCTCTTTTATGGCTTCTACATTTGAAAATATAGATATTCAGACCATTACAGGCCAAGAAATCTATGATCTCTTAATAGAACGGATATATTTATTCCATAGAACTTACATACACAAGCCTAAACACAAGGCAATCAAGAAGAAAAACAATTGGACAGAAGATAACAAGCTAAACACATTTAAAAAACAGGTAGACAGTGCAGTTGATATGTATAAAAGGGACAACAATGCAACCACTCTTGAAAATCTGCTACTTACTCTACGAGAGTACCGTGAGCTTAAAAGTGATGTCCGAATTAAGCACTTTCAAAACTTCCTACAGTCTATCAATGCTCATACGAGTAGTTCTAAAATCTGGCAGTCAATTAATGCTCTGGTTGGCAAAAACATCAGTGTGTCACAAACAAATGATTCCCAAACTCTTGCTGAAGAACTTCTCTTACAATACTCTAAGACATCTTCCTTTGAAAACCTTCCTTGCGATATTCAACAACGATTAAGAAATCTTGACTTTGAAAGAATGATGAACATAGAATTATCCTGTGCAAGAACAATGGAAGAGGACAGATTCATTGACTACATAACCAAAAATGAGTTGGACTTTGCTCTCTCCCATGGGAAGAGCACCTCTCCGGGTGAGGATGGCATTACGTACCAAGTAATCCGAGATCTTAATGATGATATTTGTAATGGTATTAATCCAATTCAGTTTTTATTCAGCACTATTTATAATGAGGGCACACTTCCAGAACAATGGAAAAAAAGCATTATTATTCCAATTCCAAAAAAAGAAAGTACAAAATTAAGACCTATCTCTCTGACATCCTGCTTCTGCAAAGCCTTTGAGAGAGTCATTCTTAACAGACTTGATTTCACACTCGAGGGAAAATTATCAAATAATTTGTATGGATTTATGAAAGGAAAAAGTACCAAAGACTGTTTTGTAGAATTTATGAATGTTGAGCACTGCTCTGAAGTCACTGTTTTTCTAGATTTGCAAAATGCCTTTGATATTGCAAACAGAACCGTTATTTTGGATCATTTAGCAACTTTAGGGGTCAAAGGTAAACTACTGCAACTAATTAGATGCTACCTAAGTAGTCGAACCTCTAAAGTGTACTATAAAGGATATCTTACTTCCAGCGAAAAGGAATTTACACTGGGAACTCCTCAGGGAGGAGTTCTGTCTCCCCTTCTCTTTAACATCTTAATGGATAAGCTTCTCAAGTCTCTCAGACTACCAAATGATGAATGCACCATCATATGTTATGCAGACGACATATGTATAAGGGCACCTTCTGCCAATGATATGCAAATAATACTTAATGACTTCTCAAGTATCAAAAGACATTGGTCTTGTCATTTCAACTCCAAAAACAAAGTACTTTTCCAGTATCTCGCAAGAGCCTCACCTTGTATTAAGCAATCAAATGGTTAAGGTGTGCGAAAATCACAAATATTTGGGAATACCAGTTCCTTCTCCCCCTCACACAGAGTATGTCAAAGATTTGTGTGAAAGACTGCAACAGAGACTCAGACCGTTAAAGCTTCTTGCCAATAGGGTATCTGGTGTTGGAATTAACATATGCCGAACTTTCTATCTCACATATGTCAGGTCATTAGTCGACTATCACACCCTGCAGCTCTGTACTATGACTACCTCTATCTTAAGACCCCTAGAAAAAATTCAGAACAAAGCTATGAGGATTATTCTTGGCTGCCCTATGAGCACCAGAATTATAAATATGCAACATGAATTAAACCTCCCACCTTTGATAGAACATATCAAACAGTCAGCTGTGATATTTGGAGTTAAACTAGCGAAATCAGCTCAGCCTCATCCATGTAATGCTGGTCATTTGCAAGGGCCGCAGTCAGCGCCAACAATCATTAAATCACTAATAAAAAGTAACATACAGTATGAAAGACAAATTCACCCCAAAGTATTTAAGCTTATAACCAATGATACAAAAAACATAATGTAACACTCTTTACTGAGAGTGGTCCTGAACGATTAATAAATCCTTGCAAGAGGATTGGGCCAGAAATTCTCTTTCCAATATTATCATCTGGTCCGAATGTTGCTCCAATTATTAAAAAACATCAATGGTTAGATGAAATTGAAGCCTTTATTGAAACTAGTTTCCCAACTAACAATGAAACACTCTGCATTTACACTGATGGGTCTCACACAAGCAGTACAGGAGGGTCTGGGTGCAGCATTGTAGTTTATGAAAATTTTGAAGGGCAGCAAATATTTGACAAAGCACTGAGTATGCCGAAATGGTCATCAATCACCGGATGTGAAATTGTTGGTCTAAAACTTGCTATTGAACATGTTCTCAGTGCTAGGAGAAATGCTATCATATTCTGTGACTCGCAGAGTGCGCTTCTGTCACTGAGATCATTAAAAAGCTCCTACAAAACTCACATGGCTGAAATTGAAGAGGCTCTTATTGATTGCGCAAAACTTAAACTCCAAGTTAAGTTTTCATGGGTACCCTCCCATGTTGGGATAGTAGGTAATGAAAAGGCTGACAGGCTGGCAAAAATGGCAACTGAGAGTTCAGTGTCTGAATCTATAACCACACTGACTCAGTTTAAAATAATGTTGTATAATGAGATTATGGAAGAGCAAGAACTTTCTACACTCACACAACATGTAAGCAGCTGTTCGATCCAACATTATGAAAACTTCAGAAGGCTGAGACACAAATACAGCATGGGTAAAATGCTTACAGGTGACTGTGATAGAGTTGCTGCCCGTATAAGACTTGGTTATAGAAATATGTGGGAGGTGAATTGCGAGAAAACTGGTAGAAAGCACCCAGAACACTCAAAATGCCATTTATGTGAGTGTGAAGGGGGCAACAATTTAGTACACTACATTGCAGAGTGCACAAAGCTTAAGGACTTCAGACCTCTTGGTCTGAGCTACTTTGAACTTTGTGTGCACTTTTGCAACCCAGAGAACTTATATCCTGTACTTAGTGTATACCCAACGTTGAAAATGTAATTCTTTTACCCTCTTCTCCGTCTACATCTTTTCCCACATTTATGTGGGGTCGATGTTTCTGGTCAGTTTTCTCCATTTATTTCTGTCCCATACCTCATCACCCAACAAACCTTTAGACCTCAGATCATCATTGATGCAATCCATCCACCTACGCTTTGGTCTCCCTCTCCTTCTACCCTGTATATCCATTTCCATCACCCTCCTCCCAACATACTGTTCATCCCTTCTAACGACATGACCATACCATTTTAGTCTACTTTCTTGTATATTATCTGATATTTCTATAACTTTGAAAAAAAAAAAAAAAAGAGAGGGGTGGAGGGAATACCTTCTGTCTCTCTCTCTCTCTCTCTCTCTCTCTCTCTCTCTCTCTCTCTCTCTCTCTCTCTCTCTCTCTCTCTCTCTCTCTCTCTCTCTCTCTCTCTCTCTCTCTCTCATATGCCTTTTTATATACATAAGCCACTTTTCCCCTTATAAAGTGAGTGGCTGAGTAAAGGAATAATGCTCTGACTTTCTGGGAAGAGAAAGTACAGAGAAGGGTTCTTTCATTCCCTTCGCTCCGCCCCACTTAGTCTACTCTTACGACACGCAGGGGAACATGGAGGAAGTATTCTAACCCCCTCCCTCAAGAGCTCATATGTATGTATATGTGTGTACATGTGTACATGTATGTGTATATGTATATGTATTTATATGCATATATGTATGTATATGTGTATATGTATATGTATGTGCATGTCTATATGTATCAATAATTACTACTTTTGATTCATAACTCTATCTATATACAAAAGCTGTAGTAATGATGATGGTAATAATAATAATAATAATAATAATAATAATAATAATAATAATAATAATAATAATAATAATAATAATAATAATAATAATAATAATAATAATAGTAATAATAATAATAATGATAATAATAATAATAATGATAATAATAATAATAATGATGATAATTATAATCATGATGGTGGTAGCAATGGTTGTGATAATAGTGATAATGGATTAATTGACGTAATTCTCTCTCACGTACATAATTTGAAGGGTGGAGAAGGGGAAAGGCTTTCAGTCTTTCTCTTTCTTTTCCTTCCAAATTTATCTTCCATTATATGGCACTGTGTTTATGTGTATGTATGTATGTATGTTCAGGTTTATATGCGTACGTATATGCAATTAAGTACATGCACTTTCCTCTTCTGTGTTACCCTCAGATGACAATGATGTGTATGAGTATGCATGGATGTGTCTTTATCTGTAGTAAGGACGAATGGCTCCTTTTGCTGAAATGAATACCACAAACTCTCTCTCTCTCTCTCTCTCTCTCTCTCTCTCTCTCTCTCTCTCTCTCTCTCTCTCTCTCTCTCTCTCTCTCTCTCTCTCTCTCTCTCTCTCTCTCTCTCTCTCTCTCTCTCTCTCTCCTTGATATGTATGGCTATGAAGCCCCAGTGGTGTTTCTATTGCTCATCTAATTAATGCATGCATATATATATATATATATATATATATATATATATATATATATATATATATATATATATATATATATATATATATGTGTGTGTGTATGTATGTGTGTGTATATATATATGTATGTACCTACTTATTATTCTAACCTGAAAATTGTTATTCTATATCTGCTTCAAATTGTCTGCAGTAGTACTGTTGAAAAGTGAAATGCAACTTAAATGATAGCACTCAACAAGGGCTATTGAAAATATTGTCACAATGATTACTCTTCAAGTACTCTTCAATTATTACACTATATTTTGTTATTAATTACTTGCTATGATATTTAAAATTAATTGCAAATTCTATTAGTATGTTATTTATACATAACCACATAGATTGTAATGTTATCAACTGCAATATGACTGGGAGTGCCCATGTGCACATGTCCCCGTGTACAGTTATCTGAATAAATAAAAAAAAAATAGGTATGTATTTTCAAGGTAAAGATTTAGAAATCCAGACTTAGGCCCGATTTCTTAAGAGTGTAAGCCTAGGATACCATATTGTTAGTTAGCCAGACACACACAAATGGATTTCATGAACGCATCTGATGCGGTTCTGTGTGTGGCTAGGATCCCGTACGGGAGCCTAGCTATACACAAATGCGTCAGATGCGTTTATGAAATCCATTTGTGTGTCTAGCTAACTAGCAATATGGTATCCTAGGTTTATTAAGTTTAAGAAATCGGGCCTTAGAGAAACCTTTAGGAGACAGAGGTTCATATTTTCAAGGCAAAGGTATAGAAATCCTAACTTGGAGCTACCTAGAAATTAATAAGTACTGTATTTAATGGTAAGACCTCAAAGATCGGACTTGAGAATAACCTATAGATAATATAGGAATATTTTGATATTTTCAGATTGTAACTTTTATTAAAAATAATGCACATTTGAAAAAAAAAAATCCTAATTATTCGTATCTTTTCTAATTATTGTATATTTATCATTACATATTTACCAAAGTGTCGTTTATTATAATGTATAGGTGAAAAATAGATGAAATGGTATGAATTCTACAGACTGACGGGAGTCTCGCAAATGTATTAACGAGTTGAAACTTATGAGCATCAACGACTGCAAAAAAGAATATACAATTAGATCTTAAGCATATAGTTACTGAGTTTTCAAAAATATTTGCAGGGTGTTAGTTTGGATAGAGAAGAGAGAGAGAGAGAGAGAGAGTACACTGAGAATTATGTAAATAACACGCGAGAACCTTTAGGTATTGTCAAAGGCCCGATTTCTTGAACCGTTTAAACCTAGGATACCATATTGTTAGTTAGCTAGACACACACAAATGTATTTCATAAATGCATCTGACGCGGTTCTGTGTATAGCTAGGATCCCACGTACAGAACCGCATCAGATGCGTTTATGAAATCCATTTGTGTGTCTAGCAAGCTAACAATAGGGTATCCTAGGTTTACACTGTTTAAGAAATCGGGCCAAAGTATGGCATATAGATGAAGTTCGGTAAAGTGTTAAATTCTGACAAAAGTCAGAGCAGTAAGCATCACAAAAAGTATTTTTTTTTATATACAGTAACCCCAAACCCCCTTGTAAAACGGGTGGCCGAGCCAAAGAACACATTTACCTATCATCCTGCCTGGTCACCTGCAGGGTAGGTGGGCAAGTCTCTTCTGCCGTGAGACCTGACACCCCACCGCTTCTTCTCATGTCAAACTCCCCCCCCCTTTCAAAAAGTATAGTGAGTGAACCCTCATCTATCGTATCTGAGTGTGACCAACTGCCGAGGATGAGAATATATACACTGTCACTTTGCCGAGAAATAATGGCTCCTTTGGTATCTCATTAATGAAATGGTTCTGTCAACCTCAAGAACAGAGGGTTGGCACCAGTGGCCCCCCCCCCTGTGGCAGAGAAATTCGGGTGGGGGGGACGTATGAAAGAAGGGTAGGAGTCTTTGAATCAAGAAAATATACTTATGCTTTAGTTGTGAAAGTTCATTGCAAAGTATGGAGATTTATAGTATGTAACTTGTACAGTTCATTTGTAATATTCTTCGTAAAAGTTATATATATTTGTACAACATAGGTCGTGTCCATAGAGAATACGTGTTCATGTGTCTGCGTCTTGCATAAATATGATATAGTTTGTTCAGTTCCTTTATAAATGACACGTTAAATTTATATTTTTGTGCATTGTGTCATGAGAGCATTTGAGCATGCCTGTTACTGTGGACGAATTCTTCCTTGTGGCATTCTCCAATGAGTGATGATGTGTAAGCGTATATTCTGTAATATTTTCCTCTTTTTGTTATGCTTTTCTTGTCTTTGCATACATTTCTATCGTTGCGAAGTTCATTTTCTTGTGTTCCTCTCTGAAGATTATTCCTTTTTAAGCCAATTTTTATTTTTATTGGGCAGTATAGCTCTTGTCTTAATTTATCTTCAACAACACTCATTATAATCATTGTAAGAAGATAAAGAATAACGAACTAGTCACCTATACACAAACCTCAGAATTGCTGAATATGTTTTATACACTGACATACTTTAAAAAAAAAGAAAAAAAATATGTCTTTTTAATTTTTTATACGAGTCGAAATAGTTTAATGCTATCCTGTTTAATACTTATTGCAGTGGAGTGATATTATCATAAATTGTATCGGTAGTAGTAGCAGTATTAGTAGTAGCAGCAGTAACAGCAATCGTAAAGGTAACAATGATAGTAGTAGTAAAATCTGCAATACTTGTTTAGCAGCAGCAGCAGTAGTAGTACTAGTAATGTCAAAAGTAACAATAATAATAGTAACAGTAGCATTACTTGCAGGAGTAATAGCAGCAGCAACAGTAGTATCACAAGTAGCAGTAACAACTGTAATAGCAACAGTAGCACCAAAGCCAGTTACACGGTAAATGCAGATAGTGACCACATAAAAAAAATGTAGCAAAAGTTAACTTTCATGACCATCGTTCATTTTTGAGGCACCCATAAATAGCGGTATAATTGCACGAGAGACTGACCAGTAATAAAGCCAGATTTTAAGGCCCAAATTTTCCCCGGGACATGTCATAATTATAGGAAGAAAAACTGAATTTGCAATAGTTGTGGCCCTTATAAACTCTTGAGAATAGGATTTTTCTTTTCAAGGTTGAAAAGGGCTTTTAAGAAAATTAACTCTGTGCTCAGAGCACAGTGAAATGGCAAGACTTTTTGTTTAGTTGTGGTAAACATGGAAGTAGAATGTAGTTTCATATACTGAAATGATTGATTCGGTTTTACGTCACGGACTCCCTTTTCTACCAAGGGCTAGGACGATTGCCATATCCCGAAGGACTTGTTTTGGCAGATGTAATCGTCACCCTGAGTGCATGCCCTTGCGAACCTCAGACCATGGCGGGGCGCAGACCCTCTACCTGACGCCTCAAAGTCGCAGACTCTACCGCTTTGCCACGGTGACTACGGTTTCATATACTGAAAGTAGAAAGCATTTTGTCTGGACATGTGATTGGCACAGGCGGATTTTCCCCTACTTTTGAGGAGTGTCCGAGTGCTTTCTATCATCTTCTGTGGTTTGTTGCTACGACGTGGAGCCACTGAAATATTCTTTCAGGTTCAGCCGCTAATTCTCATTATTGAAAGAGAAACTTTCATAATAGGATGCATAGAATATCGTGTTTGTAACGAGAATTGAAGAAAGAGAGGAGAGAGTGATATCTATATCTCACTCTCTCGAAAACTGTTTAGCCTACCAGTATCTTGTCTTTTCTAGTCATGTTTCCTGACATAACATTTGTGGATATCATATTCCGAACTGTGCGCTTTAAAGTTTCATTTATCATTGGTAGTCTAGACTTGGCAATTGGTGTATTTTTCTTGTCATTAGGATGTTTACTTGTCGCAGTAACTAAAAATTCATGAATTAAAAACTTTTTGCGCCTAACCTACATATTTCATCCCTCACCAAGAAGGCACCAAGGCATATATATATCTAAAGCAGACGATCTAGCGATATCTGCAAATGAACTCACTTCTCCGGATATGCAGTCTAAGGCGAATGGAGCTCAGCAGTGACTCGTCTTCTTGCATTGTCCTTCATACTTGATTTGTGTAATGGCATTGGGGCTTGTAAAGGCCTCGCCTTGAGCAGTTGGGTCAATTTACACAGCATGGCCAAGCACTATAATGGCCACGTTATTCCACACTTGGATGGCTCACAAGCGAGACTTAAGATGCAGACTTTAAGACTTACTCTGTTTTAAAGGGTCTTATTGTTTTGAAAGCTCAATTTGCCTTGATTGCTTATTTTGTTTTTTGTTTTGAAAGCTCAATTTGTCTTGATTGCTTAATTTGTTATTTTTGTTTTGAATGCTCATATTAGTTGGAATGTCCATGTAAGTTGGAAGTCTTACTGTTTTGAAAGGTCTTTGATAACTCGCTTTGTTTTGAAAGCTCAATTTGCCCTGATTGCCTTTTTTTTTATTTTGTTTAGAATGCTCAATTTAGTTTGAATGTCCATTTTAATTGGAAGTCGCACTTTGTTTTGAAAGGCCTTTCATAACTCACTTTGTTTTGAAAGCTCAATTTAACTTGACTGCTTAATTTGTTATTTTTGTTTTGAACGCTCATATTAGTTGGAATGGCCATGTGAGTTGGAAGTCTTACTGTTTTGAAAGGTCTTTGACAACTCACTATGTTTTGAAAGCTCAATTTGCTTGATTACTTATTTGTTTTTGTTTTGTTTTGAATGCTTAATTTAGTTTGATAGTCCACGTTAGTTGGAAGTTTTACTTTGTTTTGAAAGGTGTTTGATAACTCATTTCTATTTCAAGTGTTTTTGTTCTTTCAAGGTTTTCTTTGTCATATAATGTTTATAATATTATGAAGGCATATTTGTCTTTAATATTGCCTTGAATGCACGAATGTTAATAATTTTAAAGCTTATTTTGGTTGAACGGACATATTGTTTTGAAAGCTTACTTTGTGAAATAGTATTGAAGGCTATCTTTGTCTTGACTACTTATTAAGTGTCACATTGCCTTGCATAGGAGCTTTGAATATTTTCTTATTTTTTTTAATAGACATAACTAACGTGGGTTCATATTTTATATTTTTCTCAAGCTTTAAGCTCGCTAACTGTAGGACAGTGACACAAATTACTACTGTATCTAGTTATTTACACCTGTAACTCAATTTATTGGAAACATGAATAATACATGTTACAACTGCTTCCCCTAGCAAAATGCCCATTACGAATGACAACTTTCCCTGTGACAAAGGCCCGATTTCTTAAACAGTGTAAACCTAGGACACCATATTGTTAGTTAGCTAGACACACACAAATGGATTTCATAAACGTATCTGATGCGGTTCTGTGTATGGCTATCCCATGGGGGATCCTAGCCAGACACAGAACTGCGTCAGATGCGTTTATGAAATCCATTTGTGTGTCTAGCTAACTAACAATATGGTATCCTAGGTTTGCACTGTTTAAGAAATCGGCCCAATATCACTAACATTGTTTCAAATACACAAATTATAAGCCGTATTCCAGACTCGTAAAGTATCACATACCTGAGTCTCGCGTCGCCTGATGGCTTGGCATCAGAATTAGGTGGTGTGGATGTCAATGTGGGCTTGGCACTTCAAGTTGAGAACTCGACTAGGCAGTCTGTTGATATATATTGAAATGGAGAGGGTTGAAGTATCTCACGAACTGTCCTTTTTTTAAGTGAATTGTTCTTTGCGGTGTTTAACAAACCTGGAGATGGAGGTGAACCCTCTGAAAGCTTACTGTATCGAGACAATAAGAACTGGGAGAACAAGCCTTTCTGCCTTGTCGATATCAGCCTGTCCTATCTAGTCTCGTTCTCAGAAAGTTATAGACAAGGTGTCATGCAGTGCTTGTCATGCAATGCCTATCTGTGCCAGATAATAGAAACAAGACTTCTGAAAAGTGTGCACAGTGTTGGTCGTCATGACTGTTAGAAATCATATGGAATATACTAATCAACACTGTACCTGCTAATACCTTGCTTTATTCAAAGATATAAAAAAATACTTGAACTTCTGTACACACATGTATACGCACGCACACGCGCACACATAAAACGACCCAAGTATATTCGCATATCTTTATGTTCACTCAGTTAGGTGTACATGCTTTCATTTCCACGATTCATTAAAATTATCTTCTTATCTTCCATTTAGAAGTATGGATAACATATCCAGTATAGGTATGTTTCATATGCTCGGTGCTCTAATTGGAATCATTATGATTAATGAACGATGTTCATGATGTTACAGCTCATTTTTTTTATCATTACGTACATACATACATACATACATACATGCATAGATTCTTATACATACATACATACATACATACATATATACATACATAGAACTTCCATAATAAATATTTGAATACCTATTGTCAATCACTTTAATGGAGGACATTTTCCAAATTTGTATATAAGTTTGATTATTTTGTTCATACTCTCCTCAGGCACATGAAACATACTTGCATACATACATACATGTTTACAAACGCATATCCTTGCACATTGGCCTCATTTACTTGTCTGCAAATATATATTCATATTTGTATCCATATTCAAGGAGAGATAGATATTATAGCATTTATGACTAGGATATACGCTCCCTGTTCTATCTACTGGCATTTCGTGACATTGTTTTCTATATATAGAAAAAAAAGTGTCCCGATTATTTTACGTCATTGAGACAGAAATCTCCTGTAGCGTCACATAATTCAGCTTATAATTATATCTTGGTCAGGAAAATTTTGCTCTTAAAATGTAGTCTTTTTTCGGGTCCGTCTCGCGTGCAATTATGAAGAGATTTATGAGTGTTCTATAGAGCAGAATGGCCGTGACATACGTTGTTACCTATTTTTTTTTATTATTATTTTTTTTTAATTTGGGTGGAGGTTGGTTTGGGTTGATGGAGTGTAGCTGGTGAAGATGCTTTATGGTTAGCAGGTGGTGAAAAGTTGATGGTTATGTTGTTTTATCTGTATGTCAGGTATGACTTAATAAACAGTGCCAAGGCTCACTTTGACTTGGCAGTACGCAAAACAATTAACCATGGTATTATTGTTAGTGTAATTACTTATTGAATTTGTTATATATATATATATATATATATATATATAATATATATATATATATATATATATATATATATATATATATATATATATATATATATATATATATATATATATATATATATATATATATATATAATCACCAGAAGCACGTGAAATGTTGTAAATATGATTATTTTTACTTCAAAACCAAACAAGAGAAACAACAGAGTACATCGGCGCCTACGCGTGTATACAGACTATATCTACTCCTCAGAGTTACCTCTGAAGATGAGTAGATATATTTGTAAGTGCCAAAGTACTACATTGTTTCTTGTTGTTTCACTTTGTAGTCAAAATAATTACACATATATTATTGCCTTAATGAAGAACGTAATAATTCGCATTTGATAGTGTAATTACTGAGCCTGCTAGTTACATAAAGAAGAGTGCCACTTCTCTCTCCTAATTATCATAGAGTACCTCTGGCTAATACGGTCTTTACAAACCACGATTGGGCTTCAGACTCCTGACCTTCTTTATTTGGAACCACACAGATCAGTTTAGGTAGTGTTTTAATATTTTCTACTTTTTTTGTGTCCCAATGAGTTCCCTTTCAATTTGGGGTGGACACAAACAGGTTGGATCTGGGTATTAAGGCCGAATGCTAATCCTAATGCTCCGCAGCGGGATCAAACCTTCATTAGTCAGATTTACTCTTTTTATCAACTAGGAAGCCATGTCCCACTGCTGCTACCAAAGTGGACACAATTTAAAAAAAAAATCTCAGTAGTTTTGTAGTAGGAAAACTATCTAGGAGGGACTAACGGTCCTCATCCCCAATTCATTTTAGTCACCTACGAGAGAGGTCTTTCTCACTAACCACATAAGATTATAACAAAGACATGAACAGGACTAGTAACAGTAGCGCATTAACTGAGGGACTCAATAGCAGAAGCGCACGCTTCTGCTATTGAGTCCCGCAGGTAATGCGCTACTGTTACTAGTCCTATTCATGTCTTTGTTATAATCTTATGTGGTTAGTGAGAAAGACCTCTCTCGTAGAAGGTAACTAAAATGACTTGGGGATGAGGGCCGTTAGTCCCTCCTAGATAGTTTTCTTACTACAAAATTTCTGAGAATTTTTTGGTTTTTAAATTGTGTCCACCTTGGTAGCATCAGTGGGACATGGCTTCCTAGTTGATAAAAAGGGTAAATATATACATTATTTTAGTCTATTGCTTTGTAGCCTAATCTACTCTGTTAGGTAACGTTCGTAGTTGAGTTAGGGTAAATTAGCTTAGGTTTATTGAGTTAGGTTGGTTACGTTAGGGTATAGGTTGGAGTAGGCCGGTAATGAAAGTAGGATAGATTAGCTTATCTTAGCTTTAGTTAATCTACAAAGGTTGTAATGTTAGGTTTTATTTGGTTGGTTAGGTGAATATAGGTTATATTGGCTTTTATTAGGTTAGGTTAATCTATATAGGTTGTAAAGGGACTTTATGGTATAGGTTAGAGTAGGCTGACAAGGAAGGTAGGTTAGATTGGCTTTAATAGGTTGATATACAAAGGTTGTAAAGTAAGGTTAGGTTAATCTTCAAGAAGTGAAGTGTTTAGAATGTGAACATTTCCCTAAAATGAGGGGAAAAAAATCCGAGATCACTGATCAGTCGGATGTTATCTTGAAGGTCTACTGGATAACGCCAAATAGATAAAGAAGAGAGATCGCATGGGAGACTTAACTTAATCAAAGAAGACGTGCCTAAGGGAAAAGTTGTCGCCTCCAACAACATTTTCTGTCATTCACAAAAGAGATTCTGTAACATCGAGGAAAGACAGAGGAGTGAGCTACATCTTGATAAGATGGTTGAATATGTATGTGGTAGAAGTACGTTTGTTTGTCTGTCTATATATCTGTGTGTGTCTGATATTATCTGTGTATGGTTGAGTGTTTCATTGGGTTGAAAAATTGTTTGTCTGAAATTATCTGTGTATGTGTAAACGTTGTAATGAAAAAAAAAAAACATTACATACATGTATGGAATCCTGTATATACTAATGGCTTAGAAGATTCCTCTTAAATGTTCGCATGTATATGTATCTACATTACTAGATTTTAAAATATTAACCTTATTTTCGGTATTACAATGTTTGTTGCATAATTTTATTTTATTATCGAATGCTTGAGAGATACCCAAGTCATGTATATTAGTGATATAAAACTTTAACTTTAAATCGCTTTGCATTTGCACTTGTTATACTAAAATAAAAAGTTTAAATTACTCTGGTAAGCTTGTGCTAATGCTTATTATCTTTATGTATGCAAGAGCCATAATCCCCTATGCTTAGGGCGTGGCTGAGTCAAAGCCAAAAATTTACTTATGTGGGAGAAGCATTCCTTGTTCCCTTGCTTCGTCCCATTTAGTCGACTTTTACGATATGCAGGCGAACATGGTGGCTGTATTCTTGTCCCCCCCCCAGGAAAAATGTTACAATAATTATATGTTTGTTTAACTATTTGCAAAAACAAGGGTAGAGGGCCTATTTCTTAAACAGTGTAAACCTAGGATACCATATTGTTAGTTAGCTAGACACTAATGGATTTCATAAACGCATCTTGCGCGGTTCTTTGTATGGCTAGGATCCAATGTGGGATCCTAGCCATTAACAGAACCGCATCAGGTGCGTATATGAAATCCATTTGTGTGTCTAGCTCAAGTGCTTAGCAATGAGTCTCTGGTCCATTTTCTTAAACAGTGTAAACCTAGGATACCATTTTATTAGTTAGCTAGACACACAAATGGATTTTATAAACGCATCTGACGCTATTCTGTGTGTGGCTAGGATCCCCCTATAGGGGGATCCTAGCCATACACAGAACCGCGTCAGATGCGTTTATGAAATCCATTTGTGTCTAGCTAACCAGCAATATGGTATCCTAGGTTTACACTGTTTAAGAAATTGGGCCAGAGACTCATTGCTAAGCACTTGAACACTTACATTTTATACATATACTCATTAATAGATGGTTAAAATGACCATGATAATTAAGCTGCTGATTTCATATTATTTATAGATATTTACTAAGCTTCTATTAATAAATAAAAAAGAACGAGCGTCGATTTCCTCACATTTGACACCATAAATGCTAAAAACAAGTGAGAAGCATTCTCTGAGAACTTAATTCGTAAATCGTCGGAAATTCCAAGAAAAAAAAAATAAATGCCATTTGACTGGTGATTGTACTTTAGAGAGTGCTATGTAGCAGTGGTAGTAATAGTAGCAGAAGTAGTAGTAGTAGTAATGATAGTAGTTGTAGTAGTAGTAGTATAAATAGCCGAGTCCATTAGAGATTCTCTATCTTTCGTTAAATGCTCTCGCGAATGGCAATTCAGTATTTTTTTTTTGTCAAATACGACAAGCCTTATCGATTCATCTTAGTCAAGGTTTCTCTCTCTCTCTCTCTCTCTCTCTCTCTCTCTCTCTCTCTCTCTCTCTCTCTCTCTCTCTCTCTCTCTCTCTCTCTCTCTCTCTCTCTCTCTATATATATATATATATATATATATATATATATATATATATATATATATATATATATATATATATATATATATATATATATATATATATATATATATATATATATATATATGTATATATATATGTTAGGAAAAGCCCATTATATAAAACAACGGTATATATATATATATATATATATATATATATATATATATATATATATATATATATATATATATAAAGTACTTATTAATTTCGTTGTTTTATTTAATGGGCTTTTCTTACCATTTTAGACTGTATGTTAACAGTTCAGTGTTATTAATATATATATATATATATATATATATATATATATATATATATATATATATATATATATATATATATATATATATATATATATATAAGCATAAACTGTTAGCATACAGCACTAAATGGTAAGGAAGCCCATCAGTGAAACAACAAATAGCAAAAAAAATAACGCTATATTTCAGATCCTAACTGAGAATGGGTCCAGTTAGAATCGGAAATATAGCGTTATTTTTTCTATATTGTTTCACTAATGAGCTTCCTCACCATATATATATATATATATATATATATATATATATATATATATATATATATATATATATATATATATATATATATATATATATATGAATCATTTTTTTTTACCCCGACCGGGACTCGAACCTAGGACTTATAATTACTAAGTCAAGGCGCTACCAACTACACACCACAGAAGGTATAAAAGGAATCCAACCTTATAGCTTATATCTGCTATACTTGGAGATGAACGCATTCTAACTGAATGCCACTATGTTCATATTACAGATTCCCCAACCTCACTCGTGGCTTCATTTTAGCATTTAATTCAATTCCCAATCTCATTAGGGTCATACAATAACCAAGCAGGCACATTACGTATGTGAAAACATGAATAATTTTTTTTTTTTACCCCGACCGGGACTCGAACCTAGGACTTATAATTACTAAGTCAAGGCGCTACCAACTACACACCACAGAAGGTATAAAAGGAATCCAACCTTATAGCTTATATCTGCTATACTTGGGGAAGAACGCATTCTGACTGAATGCCACTATGTTCATATTACAGATTCCCCAACCTCACTCGTGGCTTCATTTAGGGGTAAAAAAAAAATGATTCATGTTTTCACATATGTAATGTGCTTGCTTGGTTATTGTATGACCCTAATGAGATTGGGAATTGAATTAAATGCTAAAATGAAGCCACGAGTGAGGTTGGGGAATCTGTAATATGAACATAGTGGCATTCAGTTAGAATGCGTTCATCCCCAAGTATAGCAGATATAAGCTATAAGGTTGGATTCCTTTTATACCTTCTGTAGTGTGTAGTTGGTAGCGCCTTGACTTAGTAATTATAAGTCCTAGGTTCGAGTCCCGGTCGGGGTAAAAAAAAAATAATTCATGTTTTCACATATGTAATGTGCTTGCTTGGTTATTGTATGACCCTAATGAGGTTGGGAATTGAATTAAATGCTAAAATGAAGCCACGAGTGAGGTTGGGGAATCTGTAATATGAACATAGTGGCATTCAGTTAGAATGCGTTCATCCCCAAGTATAGCAGATATAAGCTATAAGGTTGGATTCCTTTTATACCTTCTGTGGTGTGTAGTTGGTAGCGCCTTGACTTAGTAATTATAAGTCCTAGGTTCGAGTCCCGGTTGGGGTAAAAAAAAAATGATTCATGTTTTCACATATGTAATGTGCTTGCTTGGTTATTGTATGACCCTAATGAGATTGGGAATTGAATTAAATGCTAAAATGAAGCCACGAGTGAGGTTGGGGAATCTGTAATATGAACATAGTGGCATTCAGTTAGAATGCGTTCATCCCCAAGTATAGCAGATATAAGCTATAAGGTTGGATTCCTTTTATACCTTCTGTGGTGTGTAGTTGGTAGCGCCTTGACTTAGTAATTATAAGTCCTAGGTTCGAGTCCCGGTCGGGGTAAAAAAAAAAAATGATTCATGTTTTCACATATGTAATGTGCTTGCTTGGTTATATATATATATATATATATATATATATATATATATATATATATATATATATATATATATATATATATATATATATATAAGTTAAACTTAGGGCACTGATTGGCTAGAAGGTTCTCCAAAACCCATTTGTAAGTCCCAGAATCGTAATTTTCAAAAATTTAAAGTTAACTTTTGTAAGGTAAAATTTGGAAAAGTTAATCCATACATCGATTGATAAATAAAATCGTTCTCTCTCTCTCTCTCTCTCTCTCTCTCTCTCTCTCTCTCTCTCTCTCTCTCTCTCTCTCTCTCTCTCTATTAGTATTTATTATAATTTTAGCAGAAAAAATAAGATGAAGATTAAAATAATTCCTCGCACAGTGACATGGTTTAGCAGATGTATCTCGTCGAGTACACAAATCACTTGCATTTGTTCGCTACTCGAGTTTATGGTTGTGTGTGCCTCTAATGACGTCACGAAATGAGCCATTAAGCTTGATCCATTAAATGAGGCGTGTGCAATTGAGAGGGGAGCAGGGTAGTGGGGTACGGGTGGTGGTAGGGATGATATGGCCACAACTGACCATTAAAGGAATTTCAGTTATTAAGCAGTTTAGACTAAATTTAGTGGTAATTCTAAACTTCCCCTCTCCCCCCCTGGTTAGTCCCACTCTTTATAGAACCCCCCCTGGTTAGTCCCACTCGTTATAGAACCCCCCCCCTGGTTAGTCCCACTTGTTATAGAACTGATGAGCCTCGTGTTCTAAATGATGTCCTTTTATGCTGACGATGTTATATAGGCAGTTTTTGTAAGAGTTTATTATTAATTTTTTGCCAGTTGTTATTTTGGTTGTTTGACGTTGTTACTGTAACTATTAGATTATTTTTCTGTATCAGCTGATGTGTAATTCGTCAAATATATGTAATTTACGCATTTGTCATTTTAGGCATCTTTTTACTGGTTTAAATTGATGTTTGTGTTCTTTGTCATCAGATGGTGCCATGCCCAGTCTGAGCCATGACTGCCATGGGCCGCACACCCCACAATCGTGTATCAAGTGAATCACTTTATTGGCCTCCATTTCCGTTTCTCTTGCTGATATCTCCATCATTATTTGTCATTGCCTTCCTCTTGCTTTCTTTCCTTGAATCTTTCATCATATTTAGTAGTGTATCTCCCAGTAAAATAATACATTCTTTGTGTCTGTGGAGTGCCTAAGAGACACAGTGTATACCCGCTTCTGCGTAGCTTTATTTCCTATAATCTTCCCCTATATTTATTAGTGTATCTCCCAGTAAAATAATGCATTCTTTGTGTTAGTGGATGTGGAATGCCTAAGAGAGACTGTGTATACCCTCTTCTGCATAGTTTTCTTTCTTATAATCTTCCCCATCTTTAGTAGTGTATCTTCCAGTAAAATAATGCTTTCTTTGTGTCAGTGGATGTGGAGTTCCTAAGACCCACAGTGTATACCCGCTTTGACTTGGGTCTCTCTGGCTGTCTTTCAAGTTTTGAAATTTCGAGGGTTATTTTCAGAGTCTTTCAGCCGATTGCGATTTTACCGTAAACGTATTTCAAAATGGCGCCATGAACCTTTCAAGTCCTACGATACTTGCCTTTAGCATTTTTGTCAATAAGGACATATTTATTAATTTATTTATTTATTTTCACATTGATGTACGTATATATTTATTTATTGCTATAATTATTTATTTGTATTCTTGCGCATACTTTAATACAATATGTAACTACGTGTTTACTTATTTATTTATAGATTTATATAAGTATATATATTTATGTAATTGTTTATTTTTGTACTAATTGATATATTTTTATTTAGTTATTTATGCATTTAGTTTATGCAAGTCTTTCTGTATCAATGTAGACATTTTATGAAGAGGAACTGAGTGAAAATATTTGAAAATATTGAGCACTAGAAAAGACCAACTGCTCTCTTGTTATTAATAGATTGAACATTAGTATACCCCTTACTGCTCAAAAGGTAATGACAGAATTTTTTTTTTAATAGAACTAAGATGCTTAGTTATTTATTGATAGCCTATGAAGGGTTTAAGTTATTATTATTATTATTATTATTATTATTATTATTATTATTATTATTATTATTATTATTATTATTATTATTATTATTATTATTATTATTATTTGCATTATTATTCAAATAAAAAGTTTTTCTATCTGTCTACTTACGTATCCTACTATTTATATATATGTATTAGACTCGAATCCCAGCCAGGGGCAAAATGGTTTATATACTACTACTACTACTACTACTACTACTACTACTACTACTACTACTACTACTACTACTAATAATAATAATAATAATAATAATAATAATAATGATGATGATGATAATAACATTAAGTAGAATGGACCCAAACCATATCAATGGAAACAAGAAATTGACGTTATATCTGTTGTCATTTCTCAATGTTGATATTTCGGCTGGCAAACAGCGATAACTTATATTTTGTGTAGTACTCCAGCTTATGGCCTGGGACTTTAATGACTTTGCTGGAATGAGCCGTAAAGCATAAAGCAGTAAATTAAGTACAAGTGACTCCCTCTTCTTCCTTCTGTTCCTTCTCCTACTCCCTCCTCCCCCTACCTTTTATGTAAGTAGTTTCGGTATTCAGTACGTGGAAAAAGGGAGTAGTGTACACTATTGTCCATTGAAATTACGCATACACACACACAATATAGGAGGAGAAAAAACATAAATGCCTGGCAAACCTACAAAAGAGCAAGAAATGACTACCTAAGTAAAAGGAGAGAGGCAGAGAGAGATTATGAGAGGGACATCACCAGGAAGGCTAAAGAAAATCCCAAGCTTTTCCACAGCTTTATCAGAGGAAAACTGAAGGTAAAAGAACAGGTTTTAAGGCTAAAGAGAGCGGATGGAAGCATCACTGAGACGGACGAAGAGATCTGCAAAGAATTGAACAAGGAGTTTCAGTCAGTATTTACAGTAGAAAATACCCCACCCCCTCAGATTGCAGTGATAGAAGCTCAAGGGCCGGTATTAGAGAACATCAACCTTACAGCCACAGAGGTATGCAAAGCGCTGATGGATTTAGATGTTCATAAAGCTACAGGTCCTGATGACATATCCCCTCATGTGCTTAAAAAATGCGCAAGCACAATATCAGTGGCACTAAGTATCATATTTAAGGAGTCACTGGAGTCGGGGGAGATTCCAAGATGCTGGAAACAAGCAAATGTGATACCTATCTTCAAAAAGGGAAGGAGGGATACGGCTCTGAACTATAGACCAGTTTCCTTGACCAGCATAGTTTGCAAAGTTATGGAGAAACTACTAAGGAAACATATCTCTCTTCACTTGGAATCCTTCAACTTTTTGTCAGTGAGGCAACATGGCTTCAGAGAAGGAAGATCAACAGTAACAAACTTATTAGAATTTTATGATGAGGTAAGCCAAATCTTACAGGAAAGAGAGGGCTGGGCAGATTGCATATTCCTAGACTTCCAGAAAGCGTTTGACACTGTTCCACATGGGAGACTTATTAGGAAGCTGCAGTCAATGGCTAGAATAGGTGGAAATGTCTTGGAATGGATAAAAACTTACCTAGAAGGAAGGGAACAGAGGGTTAGAGTAAGACACTCAGTGTCTGAATGGAGAAGAGTTAGTAGTGGAGTTCCACAGGGTTCAGTTTTAGGGCCACTTTTGTTCCTTGTATATGTAAATGACCTACCAGAGTCTGTAAATTCATTCATGAATATGTTTGCAGATGATGCAAAGATTGTGAAGAAAGTAAAAAACGAGAACAATGGTAGAGAACTTCAGGAGGATCTAAATAATCTGCATGAGTGGTCAGAAAAGTGGCTAATGAAATTCAATACTTCAAAATGTAAGGTAATGAGAATGGGTACAAGTGCAAGAAGGCCCAAGCTTGACTACTCGGTGGCTGGAGTACAACTTCAAGAGACAGAAAATGAGAGAGATCTAGGAGTAAACATACTGGCAGATTTGTCTCCAGAAATACATATAAATGGCGTAGTAAGGGCAGCATATGCATTCTTATCAAATGTAAGGGTAGCCTTCAGGCACATGGACAAGGAAATGTTCAGAAATATTTATGTAACCTATGTGAGGCCAAAACTCGAATATGCAGCCCCCTTTTGGAATCCGCACTTGAAAAAGCACATAGCTAAGCTTGAAAAAGTTCAAAGACATGCCACGAAACTGGTGCCAGAAATACGCAATTTCGGTTATGATGAGAGGCTGAGGGAATTAGACTTGCCATCACTCGAAGCTAGAAGAGTAAGGGGGGATATGGTGACAGTCTTTAAATTCCTTCATGGTTATGATAGAGTGGATAGGGATCGATATTTCGATATGGCTGGCTCTAGAACTAGAGGTCATAGTTTGAAGCTTCGTAAGAAAACTTCTTTGCAGGATGTAAGGAAATACTTTTTCAGTGTAAGAGTAGCTGATAATTGGAATTCGCTAAGCGAGGAGGTAGTTAATGCTATCTCAATCCATAGTTTTAAGGACAGGTACGATAAGTATCACTAAGTCTAAAATGGAACCGATCAGGAGACGGGAAGATACGAGCTTTGGGCTCTTTCCCGTAAACACAATTAGGTAATAACAATTAGGTAATCACACACACACACACACACACACACACACACACACACACACACACACATATATATATATATATATATATATATATATATATATATATATACACACACACACACACACACACACACACACACACACACACACACACACACACACACACACACACATGCACAGAAACACAGTGAAATTTGGTTGCAAGTGAGAAAGGAAATAAAGAGTACCTAATCGCGTATTGGCAGAATTATCTGTTCTTGATACCTCTGAAAATGAGTAGATAAACATACTCGTAAGTGTTGAAATAATTCTTTATATCTGTTTTCCCTCCTAACTCAAGTATTTATATATTTATGATTTAGTTACTTCTCCCAGTGGGGAGGGGGCTAGAATACTTCCTCCGTGTTCCTCTTAGTGTCGTAAGGGTTGACTAAAAGGTTGCGGAGCGAGGGGGCTGGGAATCCCTCCCTCTGAATTTTTTTTCCTAAAGAGTCACAGTATATTGCCTTGACTCAGCCACTCCTTTTATAAGAGGAATATTGGCTCATATATATATATATATATATATATATATATATATATATATATATATATATATATATATATATATATATATTCCTCTTATATGGGGAGTGGCTGAGTCAAGACAAAATACTCTTGACTTTTGGGGAATAGAATATACAGAGGTGGGGATACCTTTTCCCAGTCCCGTCGCTCAGTCCCATACAGTCGACCATTACGACACACAGGGAAACACGAATACTTATAGTCCCTCCCTCAGAAAAAAAAATATATATATATATATATATATATATATATATATATATATATATATATATATATATATATATATATATATATATATATATATATATATATATATATATGTGTGTGTGTGTGTGTGTGTGTGTGTGTGTGTGTGTGTGTATGTGTGTGTGTGTTTGTGTGTATTGCTAAAAAGGCTTTTTCTGTTAATTTACATCCATCACTGAACTAAAAACTGTAAAATAAAGTTAAATGGAACGAAAGATTGCAAGACCAAGCATGAATAGAGAATAAGTTGCGAAGACTGAATAAAATCTATAAAAGAAAAAAATTATCCAAGATTGATCGAGGAAAACATGTGATTACGATGAATACTTTGTGAAACTCGTGTTTATAGTGTCAAGTTTCCTCTGTTTCCTTTCATCATGTGGGTCGACATTTTGCAATCCAAGTGAGATGTTGAGTAACCCCTGCCTCGTATTACTCATTCTTTCTAACTGCATGTTCATATAACTTGTAATACCTCCAGAGGTCAAATGTTACTGAGTATACCCTCTTGTTTCAAATATCGGAATATTAGGAGTTTGTTATATGTTTTTTTTTTATTGTTACTTTAAGAATTCACAAAAACCAGTCATAAGTTATACTAGATTTGTGACTTGTAACTAAGGCCGCTTTCACATCAAAGTGGCACGTTGCACGTGGCATGCCACGTGGCCCGCCACTTGAACACGAACATCCTGAAATATATGAAACCTTTCACAGAAGTGGCGTGACACGTGCGACTTGTTTGCCACTCTGAGTAGCACACAAGTTGCACGTGGCACATTGGACGTGTCACGCCAGTTCTGTGTGAAAGGATTCATATATTTCAGGATGTTCGTTTTCAACTGGCGTGTCACGTGGCATGCCACGTACGACGTGCCATTTTGGTGTGAAAGCGGCCTAAGTAGTTTCTCTTATGCTTTATATGTTTTGATATTATGTACGTAGGCTATGTACACTCGCAGCAATATTATGAGGAATTGCTTTACATGGACAATATATTCTATCTTCATTAATCTCTGATCTGGTGTAGTGGTTGATGTATATAAGTATTGAAATAATGAAACATTTCCCAAGGAAATGAAAAAAAAAATCACGTATGATCACAAATGTCTAGTTTTCCTGATTTGATGAAGACGTGATCTTTAATCCATTTAAATATGGCTAACATGTATCTTATTTGAAGTATTTTCATATTGGAAAGTCTCATGCTTCAAGATTCACGTGACTAGAGAGAGGTATTTCGATGCAAGGTTGTTGCGAGTCTAAGCACTGCGAACTTAAACCCATCTTGATAATTTAAGAGAAATTCAACATTTAAAGTTAGTAATGGCAATAGTTAAGGGACTTTAATGAGGTTTTTTGCTTGTCTGATCTTACAGACCTGTGCTAACTCGGGAAATACTTATTTAAATCGACAAACCATTGAAAAACATTTATTCCTTTCGATTATAGGTTATATTCAAGTTTCCTGTTCTTCGCAAATTTCGTAACATTATAACTTCTGGTCTTTGTTTACGACTGTTGTCAGTACTTTTATCATCTCTGCTTTTCTGATGTAGAGAGAATATAATCTATAAAATAAATGTGATATCGTCGAATTACATCTATTTTTTGGTATTTCAGTTGGCAGTCGTTTCTTAAGGTGCCGTTGAACGTAAATTTTTGCATCTGTTTTAGGCTTGCTATTTCTTTGGGGACCGCTGAAGCGTAATCAGTAGGGTGTTCGACTAGGGAGGTGAAGAACATGCGTTCAAACCTACGGTCGGGCGATAGGAAGGGCATCCAGCTTCAATTCCCTACCTTCAATTCATCTGTGTCCACCCCCAAATGGGGACTAAAAGTGAAACTCAAAACATAAAAAAAGTCTTGTTCATTCCTTACTAGCTGAGTCTTTCAGTGATTATCTGATTTTATGAATTTCAAGTATTCGAATCTATTTACATTCATCTTTTTGAAATAAATTTTCTTAATTTCTGGATTTTTCGCTCTTGAACTCTTATTTTTGTAAATAATTGTCTGTGTAATTATATAGAAATGATCCATTAATAGAAGTCTAGAATAATATCGTATTTTTGGGGATATTAAAACCAGTATATTCATTCTAATGCCCGATTTCTTAAACAGTGTAAACCTAGGATACCATATTGTTAGTTAGCTAGACACTCACAAATGGATTTCATAAACGCATCTAACGCGGTTCTGTGTATGGCTAAGATCCTGTACAGGATCCTAGGCCCGATTTCTTAAACAGTGTAAACCTAGGATACCATATTGTTACTTAGCTAGACACACACAAATGGATTTCATAAACGCATCTGACGCGGTTCTGTGTATGGCTAGGATCCCGTATGGGATACTAGCCATACACAGAACCACGCCAGATGCATTTATGAAATCCAATTGTGTGTGTCTAGCTAACTAACAATATGGTATCCTAGGTTTACACTGTTTAAGAAATCGGGCCAAAGACTCACAAACATACAGATTAATGTAGACTTCAGTTGACCTTCTCCTGTTTTGTAGTTGTTGTTGTTGTTTAACTAGTATGTGTTGATCAGAGGCAAAGGATCTGCCTTACCTGGAATACTAGATGAAATGCTGTAAAAGAGAGGGGAATGGCTGAAGGTAATGGCTCGGAATGAAAGGGAATGCAGACATGGGTGAAGAAGAAAAGCAATAAGGGTAAAAAACAAAAACAAAAAAAGAGTAAACAAAAAAATTGCAAAAAGCTTATTGAACAGGGGGATTGAAATGAGAACATCAGGATGGGATTTTATTATATTTCTTTGCCATATTTCTTGTTCTTCATCTGCATATCGTCCTGTATTCATATTGGGTCGCTGTGATCATTAGCCACTTGGAGAATACTGTTGATTATGGAAGAAAAAAAATTACGACCGCATGCCCTTCCTGACACAAACCGTCTCCATTTATTAAAGCTTAAGCTCGGCACCGAGATGAACTGGGGTTCTTACATGTATGACACTGGGACATGCAAAAAATAACCTTCATCGGGCCCAGACACCAAGAAATATTGAGAAGAAAAAGTAGCAGCTTAATCACAAAGCATAAATAAAGGAATGATAAACAATAGGAAATGAAAAGGCTTAAAGAATAGTCGAAGTAATGAAGACCTAGAAATATGGCAGGATTAGACTTGCTCCAAATTGGCTGAATCTTTATTTCATAGCTAATATTTTGCTAGTATTCTGAGCAATGTATCTGGCCCCATTTGTGCCTGCATTCTGAACTGTGGAATCTTAGGAAAAAAACAGCTTTCTCTTAAAACAATATTGGTAATTATTTCGTTTTGTCAGTCATTATGTAAGATAGTGATAAGTAAGCTAAAGTATGATATACTTTGGTTTCCTTAGTTGAGTAGTCGGATTTTCTTTAGCTTTCCTATTAATATCTTCTAGAGCTCTCCTTTTAAGTTGTAGTTGGGGTAATAATAATAATAATAGTAATAATAGAATGTGAAAATAATATTCTTTTTCAAGGTATTATTCTACAGTAATCTGAATATTCCATATTAAGGAAGAAAGATAAATGTTTAAGTGTGAAGATTTAAGTTATATTTGGCACCGGTAGAGTTTTGCACCATTGAAGTAAGATGTTTTCTTAGCGAAATACTTTTTAGTATACCACTAAAGACCTTCATTTTTTCCTAATTAATTCTTTACAGATTCACTAGAAAAGTAATTGATGTGAAATTCCCATATCTGAGCTGTCCTTATCTCCATTATCGTTCACCTGCACAGCATCCGAGCGCGTACCTTTTCTCTGTTTGAAGTAATCGGGGCGTTAAAGGGTTTTGCGAAACAAAGCGACTGCGACAGGCTTCATTAGGCTAGACATTAAGTGTTCAGAAGCAATTTTAATGAGAATGAGTTGCCCTGTGTGGCTAATGGAAATGGGGGGAAGAAACCTATTAGGGGAAGCAACCCTTTCACAACAAAAATGACAATGGTTGAATCGGTGCAGATTAACAGGGGCGACGCTGTAAGGACTCCCACTTTAGTTGCAACGTTGTTTCATTCCCAGTTTGATTGGGTAGTTTGGACTGTTTGGCAGCATATTTGTAGAAAAGGTTCTGTTTGGTTTTATTACGGTTTTGATTAGAAGTGAAGATCTAGCTACCTCTCGCCTGCTTTAGCTGCTGTTTTTGGTTTTATTTCGGTTTTGATGAGAAGTGAAGGTCTAGCTACCTTTCGCCTGCTTTAGCTGCTGTTTTTGGTTTTATTTTGGTTTTGATTAGAAGTGAAAGTCTAGCCACCTCTCGCCTGCTTTAGCTCCTGTGTTTGGTTGTATTTTGGTTTTGATTAGAAGTGAAGATCTAGCTACCTTTGGTCTGCTGTAGCTCCTGGATTTGGTTTTATTTCGGTTTTGATTAGAAGTGAATATCTAGCTACCTTTCGCATGCTTTAGCTCCTGTGTTTGGTTTTATTTTGATTTTGATTAGAAGTGAATATCTAGTTACCTTTCACCTGCTTTAGCTCCTGTTGTTGGTTTTATTTCGGTTTTGATTAGAAGTGAAGATCTAGCTACCTTTGCCTTGGTGTAGCTCCTGTTTTTTATTTTATTTCAGTTTTGATTAAAGTGAGGATATAGCTCCCCTTGCCTTCTTTAGCTCCTGTTTTGGTTTATTTTGGTTTTGAGTAGAAGTGAAGATCTAGCTACCTATCGCCTGCTTTAGCTCTTGTTTTTGGTTTGATTTTGATTTTGATTAGAAGTGTAGATCTAACTACGTTTCACCTGCATTAGCTCCTGTTTTTGTTTTTATTTCGGTTTTGATTAACAGTGAAGATGTAGCTACCTTTCACCTGCTTTAGCTCCTGTTTTTGGTTTTATTTTAGTTTTGATTAGCAGTGAAGATCTAGCTACTTTTCGCCTGCTTTAGCTCCTGTTGTTGTTTTTATTTCGGTTTTGATTAGAATTGAAGATCTAGCTACTTTTACCTGTCTTAGCTCCTGTTTTTGGCTTTATTTCGCTTTTAATTGGCAGTGAAGATCTAACTACCTTTCGCCTGCTTTTAGCTCCTGTTTTTGGTTTTATTTCGGTTTTGATTAGAAGTGAAGATCTAGCTACCTTTGACCTGCTTTAGCTCCTGTTTTTGGATTTATTTCGGTTTTGATTAGAGGGGAAGATCTAGCTACCTATCGCCTGCTTTAGCTCCTGTTTTTGGTTTTATTTCGGTTTTGATTAGAAGTGAAGATCTAGCTACCTTTCGCCTGCTTTAGCACCTGTTTTTGGTTTTATATCGGTTTTGATTAACAGTGAATATCTAGCTACCTTTCACCTGCTTTAGCTCCTGTTTTTGGTTTTATTTCGGTTTTGACTAGAAGTGAAGATCTAGCACCTTTCGCTTGCTTTAGCTCCTGTTTTTGGTTTTATTTCGGTTTTGATTAGAAGTGAAGGTCTTGCTTCCTCTCGCCTGCTTTTGCTCCTGTTTTTGGTTTTATTTCGGTTTTGCTTCGAGGTGAAGATCTAGATACCTTTCGCCTGCTTTAGCTCCTGTTTTTTTAATTTTATTTTGGTTCTGATTAGAAGTGAAGATCTAGCTACCTTTCGCCTGCTTTAGTTCCTGTTTTTGATTTTGTTTTGATTTTGATTAGAAGTGAAAATCTAGCTACCTTTCGCCTGCTTTAGCTCCTGTTTTTGCATTTTTTTCGGTTTGATTAACAGTGAAGATTAGCTACTTTTCGCCTGCTCTAGCTCCAGTGTTTGGTTTTATTTCGGTTTTGATTAGAAGTGAAGATCTAGCTAACTTTCGCCTGCTTTATCTCATATTTTAGGTTTTATTTTGATTTTGATTGGAAGTGAAGATCTAGCTACCTTTCGCCTGCTATAGCTCCTGTTTTTGGTTTTATTTCGGTTTTGATTAGAAGTGAAGGTCTAGCTACCTCTCGCCTGTTTTAGCTCCTGTTTTTTACTTGGGAACCAGTGAGTTCAACTCCAGTAGATGATTCACGCAGTTTATGTTTTTCCTTGTAATAACTTTTGGATAAGAAGAGTAAATGTGGCGCACCGTATGTGATTATGCTTTAGTATGTGTTGGGTCCATAGTGGAGCAGTATCTTTAGGAGTTCATATGAGCAAAAATATCTTTGATGCAACTATTATCTGTTAAAAAAAAAATTTTGCGTAAGATTATTTTTAAGTTGTGTAGTTAACAAGACTTTCCCGTGTTGAAATGATGCAGTAATTCAGTAATTATTTTAGTGATGATTATTTGTGATGACTAAAAAATACTTAAACAAATCGATTCTCTTTTGCACATGGAATTTAGTAGACAGATGAGGATATTGGATTTGATGTATTAAAGTCGAACAGTTGCAGAAGCATCTACACTTAACCATTTTTATGGGTTAAATAATCAGTGGGTGACCAGGCCATCAGTGGAGCTGAATGGTGCCAGGAAGGTATTTGGCCTTGACTTCTGAGTTTAAAACAGCATTACTTTCCAGGAAGATAAATATGTACAGCGACCTCATATGAATATGGGAAAACCCCCAGTTACAGAAGTAACTAATTCTTGTACCGGGATACATTAAATATTTTGAATGTATGTGTGTGTGTGTGTGTGTGTGTGTGTGTGATTACCTAATTGTGATTACCTAATTGTGTTTACGGGAAAGAGCCCAAAGCTCGTATCTTCCCGTCTCCTGATCGGTTCCATTTTAGACTTAGTGATACTTATCGTACCTGTCCTTAAAACTATGGATTGAGATAGCATTAACTACCTCCTCGCTTAGCGAATTCCAATTATCAACTACTCTTACACTGAAAAAGTATTTCCTTACATCCTGCAAAGAAGTTTTCTTACGAAGCTTCAAACTATGACCTCTAGTTCTAGAGCCAGCCATATCGAAATATCGATCCCTATCCACTCTATCATAACCATGAAGGAATTTAAAGACTGTCACCATATCCCCCCTTACTCTTCTAGCTTCGAGTGATGGTAAGTCTAATTCCCTCAGCCTCTCATCATAACTGAGATTGCGTATTTCTGGCACCAGTTTCGTGGCATGTCTTTGAACTTTTTCAAGCTTAGCTATGTGCTTTTTCAAGTGCGGATTCCAAAAGGGGGCTGCATATTCGAGTTTTGGCCTCACATAGGTTACATAAATATTTCTGAACATTTCCTTGTCCATGTGCCTGAAGGCTACCCATACATTTGATAAGAATGCATATGCTGCCCTTACTATGCCATTTATATGTATTTCTGGAGACAAATCTGCCACTATGCTTACTCCTAGATCTCTCTCATTTTCTGTCTCTTGAAGTTGTACTCCAGCCACCGTGTGTGTGTGTGTGTGTGTGTGTGTGTGTGTGTGTGTGTGTGAGAGAGAGAGAGAGAGAGAGAGAGAGAGAGAGAGAGAGAGAGAGAGAGAGAGAGAGAGAGAGAGAGAGAGAGAGAGAGAGAGAGAGAGAGAGAGAGAGAGAGAGAGGTTGTCTCTAGGAATGACGAATCTGTTGATAGCTTGCGGCCATTATGCAAATAAGTAAACTGACTCGTATACAGGGGATCATAGCAGCTTAGTAATTAGAGTACTTTACTCGGCAGGTGACGGACCAGCATTCGAGCCCCTAGTGGAGTGTTAGGAGGACATCCAGCCTCAATTACCCAGCTTCAATTCATCTGTGTCCAACCCCACTTAAAACGCAAAAAAAAAAAAAAAAAAAAAAAAAGATACTGTATATAAAAAAATCCGCCTTCAGTCGTATCATATATATAATAATAATAGAATGCTATTGCAGATTTTGAGCCCTTTTTATTAGAACAGATTTATAATCGGACTCCGTTCTATTGATATCTATTATTTCTTCTGCATATATTAAAGTGAAAACTGTCAAGAAATCCCTCGGCTTGATTTGAGTCAATCCTTCGTGTCTCCTGCGAGAGATAATGAGAAGCCTAGCCAATAGATGGCGCGAATAGCGGAAGGATAAGCCTTCAAGAGCGTGAAGGGACCTGTCGGAATAGGGAAGGGAAGATGGGGAGGGCGGAAGGGAAGGGGGAAAGAGAGGGAGTGGAAGAAGAGACTGATAATGGACTTAGGCTAATGAAGACCTACCAACCAACCAATTACTGAAGATGCGATGGCTTGTCGCAGACTTAAGGAGTCTCATCTTCTGCTCGTGGAGATAAGGAGGAGCTTGGGGGGAGACGGAGGAGGAGGGGGGAAGTGAAGGCCCTTGTTTCAGCAGTGTTATATCCTCTTCAGCTTTACAGGAGGACCAGACTTCGGATCATTTATCTACTCTATTTTTATTAACCACAATTAATTTTCATTACCTCATTACCTTGGAACCACAATGACCGAATGTGGTCAGTTCTTGACTAGGGATTTGACAGACGCTCAAGCGAACCCACTGTCGGGCACAAGGACGGACATCTATCTGTAATTTCCCAGCCTCACACTGTCCACCCCCATTTTGGGGACTAATAGTGACAAGTGAAACGAGGATTACCTTTCAATGCTTCGTGTCGTGCTTTAATTCCCGTAGAAATATAATTTTTAAAAGGGATTGTTGAATAGTCACCATGCATAGGCATGAATTTTTATATTAAAATGACTTGGTCTGTATTATTTCGAGTTGAGAGATTAAATGAGTAGAATGCAGGTGTAGGCTTGCGTGACAGGTCTCTTGTTTATATGATAAGTTGTTATATCTGTTTCGGCCCTTAGCAGTCAAAATATAGTATCAGTGGTTTTCGTAAGTATTTGCCTTTTATTAGTTTAAGTTACAAAAGCAGTGAGAATGGACACTTTGGGATTGGCCGGGATTATTCACACCAATAGTTTTTCATTGTTTTGAAGACGATTTTCTTTTCTTTTCTGGGAAGAGAGAGTCTAGACTCTTCATATGTCATAGAATTTCTCATTTTTCCTAACTCTACATGTTACTGACTTGCCAAAGAGCTTTTGACTTGTCATCTTATGTAGGAGTTCCTGAAAAAACACAATTTGTCATCTTCAAGGGTGAGATTCATCTAATTAAGCATGTCACTTAAGCTGTCGAGGCATATATATGTATGTGTTTATATATGTGTGTGCATGTATGTATAATAAAGCAACATAATATTTTGAGATTCAGTTGATCTAAATTGAAAATTCTGGCTTATTGTGTGGCTCAATAATTGTAACAGATTTCCATGTTACTGCCTTCGATTATGGTTGACATTTTGCTTTCACAAAGAGAGATATGTGTTGATTAATGATTTTTGAACTATGACTCGTTGAGTAATAATCTTTTGAACCATGATTATTTTGGTTTCTGATAATTCACCCCGAAGATGAGTGAGCGACTGAAGAATTTTGCATTTTTTTTTTGAACGAGTAAATGATTAGATTATAAAGCTGTTGAAGAAAGTGCATTTTTTTAAGTTTTACTCGGCACTATTAATCCTTGTTATGGGGGTTGGACACAGACTGGAGCTTTGGAATTAACGCTAGATGCCATTCCTAACACTCCGCGGCCTATCACATCCCGAGTCGTGGTCTTCTCCAAGGCTTGTGCACTACTAATACGTTTCACTACTTTCGACTAGAAATAAAAATTCTGTAAAGGAAATGAAACCCCCAAAGAAAGAGAAGAGATGAAAGAAAGAAAAGAAATAATAGAAAATTATAAATAGAAGAAGAAAAAAAATGGTAGAAGGAAGGATATTGAACAGGGAAAAAGTTTCACGGGAAAGGAAATTTGAAGGCGAGGGAGTGTAAATAACAGATCTGTAAATGGAGAGGAGAGAGAAGAGTGTAAAAAGCAGTAGAACAGAAGCAATAAGAAGGAGAAAAGAAGTAGACTAGACCTCTGTGTGCAGAGAAATAGAAAGTTTCTCTAGCCGTTTTTCCTTTGTGCCCTCACTCTTTTCCTCATGCTTTTATCTCCTCTCATAATTCCCTCGTCCCTCTACTCATACTTCTCACTCACTCGACTCATACCTCCCCTCACATCACCCATGCATCTCCCCTTCATTCTATCCGTAATTTCCTTGCTCTACTGATGTTTCCTCTAATTGTACAAATACATCCCCCTTACTCTACTCATATTTCCCAATCTCTCTACCCATACATACTCCTCATTCTATCCTTACTTCCCTCGCTCTACTCATATTTCCCCCCCTCACTCAACTCATACATCCTCTTACTCTATTCATACATCATCCGTCACACTACTCATGCTTCCCCTCACTCAACTCATACATCCTCTTACTCTATTCATACATCATCCGTCACACTACTCATGCTTCCCCTCACTCTTTTCATACTTCTCCATCACTCTAATTATATTTCCTCCTCACGCAACTCATACTTTCCCTCACTCTTCTCATACTTATCCCTCACTGAAATTATATTTTGTCCTCACGCAACTCATACTTTCCCCCCACTCTTCTCATACTTATCCCTCAGGCTAATTATATTTTGTCCTCACGCAACTCATACTTCTTCCACTTTACTGATACTTCCCTTCACTCCACCCATACAGCCCCATCACTCTACCCAAAGTTTCCTCTCACTCTAATCTTATATCACCCCTCACTCTACCCTTACTTTTTCGTTACTCTACCCGTACTACCCACCTCAGTCAACCCTTACTTCCCCTCTCACTGTATCCTTATTTCATCCTCACTACCCATGTATCCCCTCACTACCCATGCATACCCCCAATCTACCCTTACATTCCCCTCACTCTACCCATACTTTCCCCTCACACTAATCTTACTTTCCCCTTACTCTGCTCATACTTCTCCCCTCACTTTTTTTATGCGAGAGCTTAGGAGTACCCACTTTTGTCCCTGTAGACACCTAAGCATTTGTGTAAACATATTCTACATCCATTATAAACCTACACTCAATCCTGCATAAACTCACTTTACTCGCTGAATCAACAAGGTCTACTTACTACACGACCAAATACAGTTCTTTCTTCTCAGCAGCAAGTGGCTCTGGCAGAGAGAGGTTATATGAACCTCAATGAGGAGTTGAATACGGGATCAAGCTTATGGGAGCCCTGTGATATATGCATTAATCTACCTAACTGAAATTTTCCTTCCCACAAATTTTTCTGCAGTAACTACTACTACTACTACTACTACTACTACTACTACTACTACTACTACTACTACTACTACTACTACTACTACTACTACTACTACTACTAATATTCTTTGTCCAAATATTGAATGAAGCTCCTTATCCTCCTTCTGCTACTACTATCAATAATAATAATAATAATAATAATAATAATAATAATAATAATAATAATAATAATAATAATAATAATAATAATAATAATAATAGTCACGATATCAATGTACTTATAGAAAGACAGAAATTCACTTATACCCATTTATAATAATAATAATAATAATAATAATAATAATAATAATAATAATAATAATAATAATAATAATAATAATAATAATAATAATGATAATAATTCTACAACAACAATTTCTACTACTACTACTTCTACTGCTACTACTGTTAATGACAATAATAGAATCTAAAAGAATCCAATATAATTACAATAAAGAGAACACCTATAGCCTAGGCAGTGAACATAGGGCAAAATTGATGAAAAATACCAACAAAGGAAGCAAAACAAAAAGAAATGCTCTGACTCGCTGAGGGGGAAGAACATAAAGAATGAAAGTCAAAGGAAAATGTGAATGCAAGGGCGAAGGGTCTCTGAAAGAGGAATAAAAAAAAAAAGCGGGATAAAGAGAGTGTTCAAGTGAAAAACAGAAAGACGTTTTTATAAAGGCCAGACACTGATTTTTAATCAGTCTGTGATTGGTGGGTGTATTATTATTATTATTATTATTATTATTATTATTATTATTATTATTATTATTATTATTATTATTTTTATAAATCTTTATTAACTTCAACCCTGCGACACTTTCGTTTCTGGCCAGCATGAAGCCTTAGCTTGTGAATTTCTTTTCCACCATTGGCCCTTTTGTAGCTAATGATGTACTCACTTAGCTCTTTGAGTTAGCAGGGCCTACCAGATATAAAGATTATTATTAGTTGACTTTGCAGAGTTGATTAGTACTACCACAAGAAGGAGATGATTAGCTGTGGGATACAACTAACCTTTGTAATTTTTCTTTTTGTTATTTTTTTGTCGAGGGGTACTCAATTAGTCTGCTGAGTTTACGGAGACTATTACTATAGGGAGATTATTAGTTATGATATTAAACTAAGTTTAATAATTCTCTGTTGATTTTGTACTCATTTGGCCTACTAAGTTGAGAGGGGTTGGCACATGTAGGAGGTTATTAGTCCTGGATGAAATTTAAGTACTCTCTGTCGTATGTTATCGTGTGTGTACTCATTTAGTCTAGTGAGTTAACAGGGGATACCACACAAGAGATTATTCTTTGTTATGAGATGTACTTCAGCTCCGTATTCATGCTTGCACTCACGTATGCTCGCGATGTCCTCCGACTTGTTTTTCACGCATAGTTTTGCAGTCGTGTTGGAGCTGGGGGATAAAAGATGGATGCCCTTCCAAACAGCTCATTAGTCGCTCCCCAACTCGCGTGATCTACCACTGAGCTGCGGCGACTCCACCAGAATGATTTAAGTTGGAATATTTATTTTCACATATTCTCTTATTTTGTCTTTTATTTTACTCTTTTACGCATGTATTAACTGATGACTTTTTTTTTTCTATTGCATTTAGGTCGTGTATTAAAGCTCTGATATTGTTGTGTTTTTTGTCTGTTTTTCGTTCGTTCATTATTAAAATGTTTATTTGACTTCTCATCTTTTGTCAGTGTGGATCCACCATTCATAGATCGTCTTAGGATTGCGTTTCCTGAACAACATTTTTCCCACTAGTGGCTTGTTAGGTCCATCCTGCCGTCTTTTGGCCCGCAAATTGTATGTATTCGGAGTAGCCCCTCTCAATTGAGGGTATTCCCTTATGGGGCCTCAAGGGACGCCCCTGGTAGGGGTATTCTCCTCCCCTCCTTTATTTGTGTGAGTAATTGTATTTTTTCATTTGTGTAAATATTTGATATTTGTGTGTCTATTTGTATGTCTATAGATACATTTACTTTTTCCAGTTTACTTATATATTCAGTTTTGTGTGGTACCAGGAAACTCATTGGGGGTAACGTTTTTGATATGGAAAAAAAAACCGTATGTTAATTTATAAATGTTTTTGTAACCATATAATTGAACTTGAGAAGACTTTTTTGTCTTAGCTTTTGTTTTATTTTTTTTTGGCTACGTATATAAGAAGTTGTGAGACTTTTAACACAATGGTTTCTTTGCCCTTTTGATGTGCACTTACGAAGAGATGTGTATTAAATTGCGGTTTTCTTCAAAGCCTTTGACCCCAAACACATTTACATACATTCATTGTCAAGCCTAAGAATTCTTTTTTAATACAATTACGTTGCAAAAAGATTTCATACAAAAAAAATTAACAGGGAGCTTTATTCAACCATTCTTTTGGTAGCTCTGAAGCGACCAACTGGCGAAGGAATACAAGAAGCATCTTATGGGATCTCTTTTCCAAGGTCTACCATCACATTTCTTATCATGAAAACAATAGTTCTTCCACTTGCGATCTCCCGTCTATTAACCAGCCAACGATGCAGATAAAAGGCAAATTGCCTTTCGTGTCCCAACGATATATCACGGTAACCCTAGATGCCTCACACACTGATAAATTATACCGTTGCCAAGTAAAAGTCCCTCTCTTTATTTCCCCCCTTCTCAGAGGACTGCCTAAACTCGTACATCCATTGATCTCGCATTTTTCTCTCACCCACCAACACCACCATCTGTCTTAGTTACTGTTGCTCTCTTTCCAACTCTGGAGATTCCAGTCCATCTCCAGCTTACTGGAATGGAGATTCAAGTCTATCTCCAGTTAACAGGAATGGAGATTTCAGTCCATCTCCAGCTAACAGGAATGAAGATTCCAGCCCATTTCCAGCTAACAGGAATGGAGATTCCAGACCATCTCCAGCTACTAGGAATGGAGATTCTAGTTTATCTCCATCTTACAGGAATGGATATTCTAGTCTAGCTCTAGCTTACAGGAATGGAGATTCCAGTCCATCTCCAGCTAACAGGAATGGAGATTCCAGTCCATCTCCAGCTAACAGGAATGGAGATTCCAGTCCATCTCCAGCTAACAGGAATGGAGATTCTAGTCTATCTCCATCTAACAGGAATGGAGATTCCAGTCTAGCTCTAGCTAACAGGAATGGAGATTCCAGTCTAGCTCTAGCCAACAGGAATGGAGATTCCAGTCCATCTCCAACTAACAGGAATGGAGATTTAGGTCCATCTCCAGTTAACAGGAATGGAGATTCCAGTCCATCCAGTTAACAGAAATGGAGATTCCAGTTCATCTCCAGCTAACAGGAGTGGAAAATCCAGTCCATCTCCAGCTAACAGGAATGGAGATTCCAGTCCATCTCCAGATAACAGGAATGGAGATTTCAGTCCATCTCCAGTTAACAGGAATGGAGATTTCAGTCCATCTCCAGTTAACAGGAATGGAGATTCCAGTCCATGTCCAGTTAACAGGAATGGAGATTTCAGTCCATCTCCAGTTAACAGGAATGGAGATTCCAGTCCATCTCCAGCTAACAATGGAGATTCCAGTCCATTTCCAGCTAACAGGAAGGAAAATTCCAGTCCTCGAGGTTACGGGAATGGAGATTCAAGTCTCATCTCCAGTTAACAGGAATGGATATTCCAGTCCTTCTCCTGTTAACAGGAAGGAAGATTCCAGTCCTCCACTTAACAGGAATGGAGATTTCAGTCCCATCTCCAGTTAACAGGACCTTTTTAAAGAGTTCCCACATAATTGTCTCATGTAAATTCTTGGAGAGGAGCTACAAAAGATGATCCATTTTATGAAGTTGATAAATCATTATTATTTTTTCACATACCAACATCACCATCTGAACATGTTTAATTTCTCTCACTATACTTCATGCTTCTGATCCTCACCATTAGCTAGCAGTTAGTTTCTAACCGCTCATTTATAAATATATCTTTTTACAAGTTCATGCAGAGATACTTCAGAATATTGATTCACTTTTTGGATTTAATATCAAATGCAGTTATAATTAGAAGCGTTATTTGATTTAGTTCTTCTGACTGGATCCACTTTAGAACTTGACTTTTTAAAGTTATATAGACGGCGAAACATCTATTGACTCTATAAAAGTACCAAACATAAAAGACAGTTGTGGATCCTTAATATACTAAATAGTGTGTTCATCCCCCACCGCTTCGTCACGAGCAGATCATAAGTTACATAAATATATATATAAAGAATATGTAAGCTGATATTGCTGATATGACAGAAAAAGTCTAAAGACTTGTGACTATTATTCCTAGAGATTTTCTCGGTGAGAAATGGGTTGTTGGAGGAGAAGACACTGGATGAAGCAAAGTGGGTTGTTGGAAGAGGGGGACACTGGATGAAGCCGAACGGGTTGTTGGAGGAGGAAGACACTGGACGAAGCCGAATGGGTTGTTGGAGGAGGAGGACCTTGGATGAAGCCGAATGGGTTGTTGGAAGAGGAGGACACTGGACGAAGCAGAATGGGTTGTTGGAGGAGGAAGACACTGGAAAAAGCCGATTGGGTTGTTGGAGGAGGAGGACACTGGAAGAAGCCGAATAGGTTGTTGGAGAAGGAGGGCACTGGATGAAGCAGAATGGGTTGTTTTAGGAAGAAGACGCTGGATGAAGCCGAATAGGTTGTTGGAGGAGGAAGACACTGGATGAAGCCGAATGGGTTGTTGGAGGAGGAGGACACTGGAAGAAGCAGAATAGGTTGTTGGGAGAGGAGGACACTGGATGAAGCAGAATGGGTTGTTGGAGGAGGAAGACACTGGATGAAGCCGAATGAGTAGTTGTTGGAGGAGGACACTGGATGAAGCCGAATGGGTTGTTGGAGGAGGAGGATACTGGATGAAGCAGAATGGGTTGTTTGAGGAAGAAGACGCTGGATGAAGCAGAATGGGTTGTTGGAAGATGAGGACACTGGATGAAGCAGAATGGGTTGTTGGAGGAGGAGGACACAGGATGAAGCCGAATGGATCGTTGGAGGAGGAAGACACTGGATGAAGCCGAATGGGTTGTCGGAGGAGGAAGACACTGGATGAAGCTGAATGGGTTGTTGGAGGAGGAGGACACTGGATGAAGCCGAATGGGTTGTTGGAGGAGGAAGATACTGGAGGAAGCCGAATAGGTTGTTGGAGGAGGAAGACACTGTATGAAGCTGAATGGGTTGTTGGAGGAGGAGGACATTAGATGAAGCAGAATAGGTTGTCGGAGGAGAATGACACTTGATGAAGCAGAATGGGTTGTTGGAGGAGAAAGACATTGGATGAAGCCGAATGGGTTGTTGAAGGAGGAGAACACTGGATGAAGCAGAATGGATTGTTGGAGGAGGTGGACACTGGATGAAGCAGAATGGGTTGTTGGAGGAGGAAGACACGGGATGAAGCAGAATGGGTTGTTGGAGGAGGTGGACACTGGATGAAGCAGAATAGGTTGTTGGAGGAGGAGGACACTGGATGAAGCAGAATGGGTTGTTGGAGGAGGAAGAGACTGGATGAAGCCGAATGGGGACCATAAGCAAGAAAGTGATGAGGAAAATGCACTAAATTATTGTCGAACAGACACTGATGTTATGCAAATGAGACATGCACGTGAAATACGACCGAAGTTTCCCAAAGCGTTCTTTCCCCCACAAAACAAGTTGGTCCTGAGATGAGTTACATATTTTCTCTTCTCATTCCTCTTCCCTCCACCCAATGCTGGTATATGTGGATATTTGGGGGGGGGGGAGTAAAAATATCCCCTTCTTTCATTCCTTTCCTCTCCTTACCACCCAATCCTTCTCTAGAAAACAAGTTGGTCCTTAGATGAGTTACGTCTTTTCTCTTCCCTCCACCCAAATGTGGATATTTGGGGGAAGAGTAGAAGTATCCTTTTTCTCTTATTCCATTCTTCCTCTTACCACCCAATCTTTCCCTCACATAACAAGTTAGTCCTGAGATGAGTTACCTCTTTTCTCTTCTCATTCCTCTTCCCTCCACCCAATGCTAGTATATGTGGGTATTTGGGAAGAAGAGTAGAAATATCCTCTTCTTTCCTTCTCTTCCTCTCCTTACAACCCAATCTTTCTCCAAATAAAAGTTGGTTCCTAGAAGTGTTACCTCATGTCTCCTCCACCCAGTCTGTGAATATGGTGATAAAGTGAACTTACCTCAAAATGAGTTACCTCTTTTTTCCTTTTCCCCTGTCCTCCCCTCCAGTGTGGGTATTTTGCGGAGTGGCACTTACACTGAAATGAGTAACCTCTTCTCCCATTCAGGGCCAATCCACCCAGTATGGGTATTTTCTAGGGTAAAAGTTACCTTGAGATGAGTTAACTCTTCTCTCCCTTCATTCTCCTACACCACCCAATGTGGGTATTTGCAACTTGCTGCCTCTTTTCCCCTACCGTATCTTTTTTCTCCTCCCAGTGTAGATGTTTAGGGGGGGGGGGTAGACGATGCCATGAGGCATCTCTTTCTTTCCTCTACTTTCCACCCAGCTTGTGTATTTACGAGGGAGGGAAAAAGTTTCGTTGAGATGATTTGCTTCTTATGGCCTTCCTGTTCCTACCCTTTCCAACTGGGTATTCTCGGGGTAGAAGTTACCCTAAGAGGAGTTGTCTCTTCTCTCTTTTCCCTTCCTTTTCCTTTCAACTTTTTTTTTTTTTTTTTTTTTAAGGGGTAGAAATTGTTTTGATTTTAGGGGTCTCCATTCAATCTGGTATGGATATTTTTTTTTGAGGGGATAGTAGTTACCCTGAAATAAGTTACCTTTTCAGTCCCCCTAACTTCCCCTTTATGCATTATTGATTGGGGGGAGGTTAGATGGCGAGTTCAGGGGAAAAAGAACTAGTCCAGAAAAAATGTTTGATATGAAATCAGGAAATATATAAGAGATTAGAGTAAAGTGACTATTAAGTGCATGAGAAATGACTAATGAAAAACATATCCATCCATTACTCCTATCTCGTGAGAAAAGATGAGAGACAGGTATGGGAAGATAGTTTTTCAATATTTGTTAATTTTGTATTTGTTAAGCATTTTGCATTATTTCTGGCTTTTCTTTCAATATATAAACCACTTACCTGCATTTTAAATGCAAATCTATATAGAAATGTTTGTTTGTTTGTTCTGGTTTTACGTCACGGACTCCCTTTTCAACCAAGGGCTAGGACGGTTGCCTTATTGTGAAGAACTTGTTTTGGCAGATGTAATCGTTACCCTGATTGACGGATCACGAACCCTCGACCTGTCGCCTCAAAGTCGCGGACGCTACCGCTTGAGCCACGGTGATTGCAAAGCTATATAGAAACCTTAACCTTTTTTTCGTTCTAATATGCCAAATGGTTATTACTTAATGTCGGAAGAGTCGTATTATCCATAAAAGAGTTTGATTATTTTTTTTATATGAACTTATTCTTAACAGCTCATGATGAAAATATTCCATATCTATAGGAGCTTGGATGGTCGTTTGTATGAAGGGGAAACGTTTGTCAATATTTATGTACTCTGTAAACGTTTTTCTGCTGTTCAAATCCAATATTCCTCAAAGACGACGTAGTAACAGACCTGTTGTCGATTATTTTAGCTACGTATTTTATTGCTGTCAATTGCTCATTCTTGCATTCTACTACTACTATTACTACTACTACTACTACTACTAGTAGTAGTAGTAGTAGCTATACAGATATAGTATTCTCTTCTTTTTGCTTTGTATCATATAAACTTATGCAGTAAGAACTAATATAATTTGGAAACGATTTACTTATTTTATTTATGAAACAAATGAGAATAGGGAAGTGTAGCTAAGTACTCCTTCCTTAGAGGGATATTGTTTCTCAACTAGAGATCTTTATTACGGTAATTAGATCATGTAGAGCCTTGAATGTTAATTGGAAAGACATTACGGAAGCTGCAGATTCATCCACCGTGCCAGGCACGAGGCAGTCTACTTGAAACTCAGCTTAGGAGGTAAACAACTTCACCTTTTGATTCTCTGATGACACCAAGTGCTAGATATCTCAGGCAGTAGAGGTTAATGATGTGTTTAAACGTGAGAAAAATAATATGCATTTAGATACAAGTTCTTGCCTTAACGCATACAATTAATTTCCAATTACAAAAACATACGTTTAGCGTATATAAATCACTAGTCCTTGCGGTTTTTTTTATAGGTTCTCCACCCAAGGATGGGTGGAATGGGTGATGGAGGACCCGTAGGGCGGGCGTCAGCCGGCACAAGCAGTAAGCTCCTTTAAACAGCTTAAACTCTCTTGCCTGGACGAGGCTCGATCCGTCGACCTCGCGAATGTGAAGACCAGCGCGTTACCGCTGTACTAGCCAGGTGGCTGGTTGTTGTGCGTTCAACTATACTTTATAAATGCTGTAGAAGATTTTGCTGTTATCCACTTTAAGCACATGTCACACTTATAGAGATGTGAGTTGATTTCTGTTGTTTTTCTTACTCGTTTCAGTTCGTTCTCTGCTATGCATTTTAAATGGCATAATCATAGCACCTACCATCGAGTAAAAAAAAAAATGATTGAATAGTATATATTCAGTATCTTGGGGGACACTGTAGCTCAGTGATAGTGCGCACAAGTGGGGAAGCACTTAACACGAGTTCTGTTCAACTGCAGGGCGTTAGAAAGGGCATCCAAGCTTAATCTTTCAGTTCCAATAGGTGTGTTCCCACCACCATTCGAATGGGGAATAATTGTGACACAAAGCGGTGCAGAAATACCTTTTCAGTGTCTTGATTGAAAAGTAGCATAAGTTATATATATATATATATATATATATATATATATATATATATATATATATATATATATATATATATATATATATATATATATATATATATATTATATATATATATATCTGTGTGTGAGAGAGAGAGAGAGAGAGAGAGAGAGAGAGAGAGAGAGAGAGAGAGAGAGAGAGAGAGAGAGAGAGAGAGAGAGAGAGAGAGAGAGAGAGAAAATAGGTGGGTGAGCGAGTGCCTGTGTTTATGTTTGTCTATGCGTTTATGTGTTTGTACTGATGCGTAACCATTATAAACATCAAGTAGGAATACATGAAAAAGTTGGCTTATGAATAGGAATTTGATATGAGATACCTTAGCAGACCACGTGGGCGTTGCGATATCAGATGTATACTGTGTATGGCACTGAGGGGTGCCTGAACTGTGTTAACGATATCATTATGATGATAATTTCTGTATTATGGGCTATATGGCTTTCGGGATTTTATAAAAACATAAAGAAATGCCTTTTTGTCGTTAAAGGATTTTATGAAAATTGGAATTAGCGGAATGAATAAATATCTTATACATTCCATACATTAGATTCATATTCTATTATGGAGGTAGACCTTGTCTCTGGCAGTTGATCTGATCGTATGTCAGTGCGAGGTGCAGTCAGAGTTGTACATTCCTCACAGTCTTGTATCAAGAACCTAACTACACGGTCGGGTTGCTCTTGTTTGAGTCAGTATCACACATCAGGATGTATTCATCGTTGCTAGTGAGTTTCTATAGTGATTTTTTTTTTTTGCTTTCTTTTATGATTTTTAAGCTGGGTCACTACTGTAGAATATATATTCAGTTTTGTTTTTACCTGTTGGTATTGTATGAGACATATTTTCATTACTTGTAGTGTACAATTAGGATTTGATTTGCTTCTTGACATATTAACATATAGTGATCTCTCTTGGCTGTCTCTTTTTTTCATAGATTATTTCAGAGAAAAAGTAAAGTTTTACCTGAGTCAAAAGTAAAAAAATATTTATTGTCTGTCTTTGTTAGTTAATTCATACTGGAGATTCCTTTCCCTATCTCACTGGGTTATTGAGGACGCATTCCCTGAAAAAAAAAATGGCTTTACTGATATCAGAAAATTATTAATATTTCTTTATTCTAGAATTCCTCATTTTTTTGCTACAGCTACTAGTAAGCTTATACTCAGTATGTGAATCTGCGGGTGTTCTGCAGAATGCTGGGTTCCCTCATCCTCTGAACCCAGAGGAACCTCCTCATGTTCTGGTAATGGACCCTTCCCCAGGTGATTTAGAAGGGCTGACTCTCTCTACTAAGCAAAAGGTAAATAAGGATCCTGTCGCTTATGCATTATGAATTTTCCCAGTTTTCCATATTACTGAAAAAGTAACTGTGAAATGGCTTACATTGTTGTTGTTGTTGATAGAGGGTTCGCGCCCCGTCATGGTCTGAGGTTAGCAAGGGCATGCACTCAGGATAGCGACTACATATGCCTAAACAAGTCCTTCGCAAGAAGGCAACCGTCCTAGCCCTTGGTAGAAAAGGGAGTCCGTGACGTAAATCCGGAACTAACAAACGTTGTTGTTGATAAATGGTGCTGGTATTCACTTTTCACTCTCTGGTTCTTGCCACATTGAGTGTTTTCTTGACTTATCAGAAGTTTGTTTCCTTACCACACATTACTCATACTATAATAGCAGAACTGTTTTCTTCCTTGTGATATTACAGAAAGTCTTGTATCACCCGGAGATGCAGAAAATGATAGTAGATCAGTTACAAAGAGATGTAGATGCCATTGAGAGTGATCGTGACGAAAGGGACGTCGTGAATCGTGAGTCTCTGCCTCCAGGATACATCTCACCGCAGCTTCTTTCCCGCTGGGGCATTGATTGGGAAGAGTTAGGCCAAGACGACGATGGAAACCATGACATTGACAGCAAAATTCAAGACTTACTCAGGGTTAATAGACACGGCGAGAAGGAAGGTCACGGAGTGAGCGAGAGTAATGTATGGAGTCAGGCATATTTGCATCCTGCTGCCATTTTTGGATCGTTTGAATCTATGGACGAAGAGTAAATTAGAAAACTTACCTACGGACTTTTAAGAGAAGACTGAGCAGAGTGGCCTTTATATTCTGCAGTCTGTACTGAACAAAATAAGTTTTCATAACAAAAAAAATTGCTCATCAGTACTGCAAAGTTGTATATGTTGAAAGAATTGCAACACTTTCTTTTTGACAGCTATTGCACAAGCAAAATAAAAGTTATTATTTTACTTATTCACTGTAGCCATTCCTGTATCGGTTACTTTTACATTTACTTTATACAGAGGTGATATGTATGATTTTCTTGGTACAATATTCCACGGGAAATTCTCAGGACGTTTCCAAGAGACAGGATCTGAGATACGATGAAAGTGAGAGAGCCAAAGGCCCGATTTCTTAAACAGTGTTAACCTAGGATACTATATTGTTAGTTAGCTAGACACACAAAAATGGATTTCATAAACGCACCTGACGCGGTTCTGTGTATGGCTAGGATCCCGTACGGGATCCTAGCCATACACAGAACCGCGTCAGATGCGTTTATGAAATCCATTTGTGTGTGTCTAGCTAACTAACAATATGGTATCCTAGGTTGACACTGTTTAAGAAATCGGGCCAAAGTCAGAAAAAGTTTTTTGTGCTGATTTATTTATAATTAATCGTAAGCAAATGTCTAATTCTGTACCTCTCGTTATCGGTATAGACTTAATATATAACCTTCTTCAGTGCACAGAACGAAATATTATTTAAGCATGTGTCGACGTTTTTGTCCATGTCTTTGAGTGTATAGTAACATTATCTTTCATTTACGCTAAAATATTTTTTTACGCTTTAGTCTCTCTCTCTCTCTCTCTCTCTCTCTCTCTCTCTCCTCTCTCTCTCTCTCTCTCTCTCTCTCCTCTCTCTCTCTCTCTCTCTCTCTCTCTCTCTCTCCCCTGTTCACTCTTTGAGTTTTAGAAGGAAGCTATATATATATATATATATATATATATATATATATATATATATATATATATATATATATATATATATATATATATATATATATATACGAACACGCACACACGCACATTTTGTGCATTTTTATTTAGTTAATAATTTACTGTACGCATTTGTATATATATATATTTTTTTTAAATCGATGGGACAAGTCAGTGGGATCTGTTTCAAGAAAAGTGTTTCCCCTTTAAAAAAAAACCTGACGCATTTCTGCAGTAAAAACGTAATATTTACCCTCAAGTGAATCCGGTATAAAAACAGAGAGGCAGAGTGTACAAGAGGGAAGTGATTGATTAAAATATTTTTCCTTTTCCTCTTTTTTTTTTTTAAGCGAAAAACTAAGTCGCTCTAATTTTTTTTTTGGTCAACAATTTTTTTTTTTTACTTTGCTCTGTAAAATGTAACTTAGTTTCCAGGAAAAAGGTCTAAATCGAGGTGAATATTTTGGGGTTACACATTAGAAGTAGAATTTCCTAACCTGGAGTGCCTGCGCACCCCCAGTGGGTGCGTTTGAGTGTCATATGTTCTTTGGGTGATGAATCATGAGTCATTACTCATCCAGTTGCTAGAATTTAGACATATTCATATTCAAATGTGATTTTTTTTTTTGTAGACACGACACAAATATGAGAGATATTTCCCAGGAGTGCGAGACATAGAAAAGGTTGAGAACCACTGTATTAGAGGAGTGGTTAGTAGCTGTAGGTGCAGACTTTTCAGGGTTATATATCTGAAAGATAGAAAAAACCATCCAGTGGAGGAGTGAGCGAGCTCGGTTGAGTGCCTGCCCTAAGTCCGGATTATCCAAAGGCTTGGTACCTGGAAAGGCATCTAGCCGTAAGCTGTTAACCATAAACGAACACTAGCTTCCAAGAACCTAGTCAGATACGAATAGAAAAACTCCCAAAAGGGAAGTTTCTGAAACATACGGAACTTTTACATGGTGTAAGTAAGTACAATATGTACTTGTAAGCACTTGGGATATAGCTTGTTGATGTAACAAATACTTTTATTTGCTGGATTTTATAATTACTAAATAATTGTATGTGTGGCAAGATAAAACAAATAAATAAAAAACTTATAAACTACTATGCTGACAAATAGTATTATACTATAAGTACTATTTTTTAAGTATAAGTAAACTATTTAATAAATGCAAGTTTAATGCAACGAAGAACTTAAGATGTCTCTTTTTCTTTATGTAACAGTATGCTGATGTTAATGGTGTAAGCAATACTTTTAGATGTATGGAGGTAGTTGTAAGACCGCTCTTTTAATAGCTCAGGTTATAATATGACCGAAAAAGGGGTATCCAGTATCTGATGTTGTCTTTTTTTTTTTTTTTTTTTTTTTTAAGAAGGAAAAAGTTTTTAACAGATAAGCGGTTTACATACCAACCAGTTCCAAAAGTATTAAAAAAAATGTGCAAACAGAATAAAAAAAAGAGGCTATTTTATTCTCTTTGGGAATGCACTATAACATTTTGCTATCTCGTGTGTATCCAGAAGTCTATCAATATTTCACTACAACGGAACAAGCAGTTCGATAAAAGATGGAGTATTTTTTTCCCTCTATTTTTACTCTTTCTATGTGAGATAGATAGAGCATTGGGATGGACTAAAATGTATTTTTGTTTTCCTCTACTCGAATTGGGATATACGATTTCATTCTTTTAAACTCATCAACAGCTGTGGCTGAAACTGGTTCAGGGATAAGATTATGAACAACTATTTTGTAATTTTATAAAAGTTTTGGTGATATTATTTTGATCAACCAATTTTGTACTTTTCGTCATTTCATATAATTTGTTATATTAATCATCTAATCACCAGCTGTGTGTGAAACTCTTATCAGGATAAAAGGATCTTGTCCTTGTACGAATTATTGGGTGTTAGTTATTTTTCACTCTGTCTGAATTCATATAATTTTGGATCTCCATGACCTAAGCAGCAGCTTCTTGTTGTTATTGCTCGAGTTGCCTGGCCGAACAGCCCCGAGTCGCCTACGAAGATCTCTGCTGATCAAGGATTTTCCCCCAGAGTTCTCAGTGAGTGTATGAAGTGTTGATGACTCATGTGGTTGTGTGCAGTGCCGTATTCTATACTGTGTTTCCTGGGTTACTTGTCATTATCTCCGACAAGGAGGAGTCTTTGAAAAATGACAGCCAGAGAGTCATTTTTCGATGTAGAAAATGTAGTGTTATTGTGTGTTCTATTGATTTGCGAGGTAATCTCTAGGGTGACTGAGGGCTCTACCAGTTTCTCGTGCCCAATAGTGGGCAGGGGTTGGTTTTGGCATTATGGCCTCCATTGCTGTTCCTCCTCTTGACTTAAGCTTTTTCAAGAAAAAGATTGTAATTAATGGTGTTGGGCTGTGGCACTTGTATGAAATTTTGGGTGGTTATTGATGTCCAAAATCTCATTGTTTTTCACTCGCTGATCAATTCATATATTTTTGTAGTTGTAATTTGAGAGAGAGAGAGAGAGAGAGAGAGAGAGAGAGAGAGAGAGAGAGAGAGAGAGAGAGAGAGATATATATATATATATATATATATATATATATATATATATATATATATATATATATATATATATATATATATATATTATATATATATATATATATATATATATATATATATATATATATATATATATAGAGAGAGAGAGAGAGAGAGAGAGAGAGATTATTTATTTTATTAATTTATTGCGCCAAGGCGTCAGACATTACATGAACACATACAAAATACATGGCAACATAATGCTTCAAATGGATACACAACCAAGAGAGTCAAAGTCAAAGTCAAAGTCAAAAACTTTATTCCATCAAAAATGGCTATTACATGATAATTAATCTAATTACAAATTACAATGTAAAATGTCAAAATAAAACAAATGAAATTTGCAAAGCACAAAATCAAAATAATTACACATTAAAATAAGCATACGTACACTTCGTCTACCCAATGGGAGGATAATAATGAGACTAAAATCACTTATTAAGTAGGTGATTTAAAAGATGAGATTTAAGTGAGGGTAATGTTTGGCAGCTTCTTAAGTTTGCGGGTAAAGAGTTCCAAAGTCTCGGGCCCATTACATTTAAGGCTCTTGCCCCAATATCAGTGGAAGTTCTGGGCACGTAAAAAGAATTCTGATATCTGGTGTTGACGTTATTGATACGCACTTGATTAACTGTTGGCAATGAGAAGAGCCATTCCGGTAATATTCCATGATTTATTTTAAAAACTAAAAGACAGATATTATATATGAACTTCATGTCCATCCTTAGCCAACCCAATCTCTCAAAGAGGGGAGTCACGTGATCATATTTATGCACCCCCCCTATGGCAACTCTTGCAGCAAAATTCTGGAGCCTTTTCACTCGTAACATCTGGGTCTTAGTCGTGGAACCCCAAACACTCAGACAGTAGTTGAGAATACTTAAAATCAATGTTTGTACTACAATTACCCTACAATCAGGCTCGAATCTTTCATAGACTCTGTTCAAGTAAATAAGGGTCCCGTTCACTTTTTTATGTAGTTCATCGATATGAAAATTAAATGTCATGGTACTGTCCATAATAACTCCTAGATTTTTAACCTTATTAGATGGGAAGAGTGAAACATTGTTGAAATTTATACTGATGTTCTCAGGAATGCGGGACAGGTATTGATTTGATCCAAAAATAACGAATTTAGTTTTATTTTCGTTCAGTAAAAGACCATTACTGTTAAAATAACTTTTGGCACAGTTTAATATATCTTCAGCCCTTTTTAAGATTTCAGGAATTCTATTAATGTCACCAGTAAGCATAATCTGGGTGTCATCAGCATACATAACAAGTAGGCAATCTCTTATAAATTGAGGTAAATCATTAACATATATTAGGAAAAGCAGAGGACCCAAAATTGAACCCTGAGGAACGCCAAAACTGATATCTAAAGAAGAAGAGAGAGTCGAGCCCATTCGAACTGATTGAATTCGATCTTTCAGATAATTTTCGAACCAAAATGAGTCAACATGAACTTTGGAAAGTTTTCTCATTAGAATTTGATGGTGTACACTGTCAAATGCTTTAGACAAATCTAACAATAATAAAAGTGATATTTTCTTATTTTCAATATTACTATAAATTTTATCAGTAATTTTAAGTAGGGCCGTCTCGGTCGAAAGTTTAGGCCGAAAACCGTGTTGTTCTTCACATAATAGACAATTTGATTCAAGGAAATTTATTAACTGGGTGGCAACTACCTTCTCAAGTATTTTAGACAGAATGCTGAGAAGAGAGATTGGCCTATAATTTTCAACATTATTAGTATCTCCACTCTTAAAAACGGGGATGATATAGGGATGCTTCCAGAGGTTAGGATAAATGCCTGTAACAATGGATGTATTAACAATGACTAAAATGAAAAATACTGTAACTGGCAATGAGTCAATTAGGAAGCGAAGTTGTATCCCATCGGAACCACAAGAGTTTGTTGGTTTGAGGTTCTTTATGATAAGAATAAGTGTGACTAAATCGATTGGGTGCGGTCTAAAATTATTGATAATATTTCTTTCAGCTGGAGGCTGGCAATTATGTGGTTGATTAATAATCAAGTCATTATTATCTTGGGACTTTTCATATGTGGACTTACCTATTTCAGCAAAATACTTATTAAAATCATTCACTCGCTTTTCCACATTATCACTGAGAAGGTCAGAATTTTCTAAGATTTCCTTATTTGCAGGAATTATTCTTTTTATAACATTCCAAGTTCCTTTGATATTTCCCCTATACTTGGAAAATTCTTCCCTGAAATGATTTTTCTTCTTTTCGGACAACATTGTTTTAGTAAGGTTTCTTTCTCTTCTATAGGCTCTTTCCATCTCGGAGTTTTGTCTATCAGATTTAAATTGCCTTAGGAGGTCATCTCTCCTTTTCATTTGCTCTTTTAACTGAGAGTCAATCCACGGGGCAGGAGGGCGTGTCATGACTTTGGTTGTAAGAGGGGCACATTCATTTAAACATCTCGTAAAAACATCAGTAAAAGTAGAAACTTGATAATTTACACAATCTGTAGTTAGTATTGAATTTAAAATGTTGTATTCATTAAGAAGAGTGTCGCAGAAACAATTTTGAGAATAATTCTCAAGAGATCGGAAAGTTTTAACAATTGGCGGTCTCTTTTCCTTCCTGACATTAACTGTAGCTATTAGAAGCTCGTGGTCTCCTACAGGACAAGGTAAGACATCGTGGTGAACTATAAAACTAGGTGTATTGGTAATTATAAGATCAATTAGGCTGGAGGAATTAGCGGTGATACGGGTTGCTTTATTCACAAGCTGATTTAAGTGGAGGGATTGAATTAATTTCCCCATTTTATTATTAGGAAGAAGGAGATTATCATTGAAGTCGCCTATAATAATGAGAGGTTTGCTCCTCAAACAGACAGACCGAAATACCTCGGAGATGTAATCAAAGGTGTCGTTGAGTGCATGAGGGTGTCTATATACACATCCCAGGATGAATGAAGGGAATTTCCTACTCTGAACAGTCAACCAAATGTCTTCGAGATGAGGAGGTCGCTCGACTTCAGGGGTCTTTAATAGGGAGACCGTTAGATGATTTCTTACATACACCCCCACACCCCCACCCCTACCGCCATCAAATCGATAAAAAGAATACTCAGGTATAGCAACAAAACCAGACTGCATATTAGATATGAGCCAAGTTTCACAAACACACATTATATCCACGTTATTTTCTCTGATCATTAGTGCAATATTGTCGAAATTACCCAAAAGTGATTGTGCATTGATGTGTTGTATATTTATGAAATGTTTCAATAAGCCTGTATTACAATGTGATTGCTATATATTTAAGGGACATAATCTTGTTTTATGGCCATGTTCACGGCAGTGACCACATTTAAGTCTATAGTTAAACCAACAGTGGGAAAGATCATGGTTTATTTCCCCACAGTTTGAACAGCGCTGTCGACGACTGTAGAGCTGCTGCAATTTCTCCCTCGCCCGGGGACGCTGGGGGTAGCGCCGTGGTTGGTCGAGATCGTAAAGACTGTGATTCATCCTCGAGTCTTGTCTCCATCCTCGAATACCAGGTGGGATTTGACGATTCTGATGACGAAAATCCCGGGTATGACGTCCATCCGAGAGAGAGAGAGAGAGAGAGAGAGAGAGAGAGAGAGAGAGAGAGAGAGAGAGAGAGAGAGAATAAACAAAAATTTGTATAAAAAAAAGTTTGATAATATTTTCTTCCTCTAAGATTTATACATAATTAATTTGCCCTCTTGACCACAGATATATATATATATATATATATATATATATATATATATATATATATATATATATATATATATATATATATATATATATATATATATATATATATATATATATATATTCTATCATTGGTTTAGGCTTAACATTTATGCATCAGATTGATAACAGTCTCTTTCTCTGTGCAATTTTACTTGTAATTTCGATGTCATTAACCAGCCCATTATTTACTTATTCTTGCCTGTGATACCCATATGATTGATACGAGATGTCCTATAGTGTCGTTAATCTGCTGTCAATACGTGTTATCACTTGCAGTCAAGTCTGAATACAACCATTGGTAATTAATGATTAACATGCCTTCAGAAGTAGTAGTTATAGACATATGACAGAATTAGATTTTACACTGACTCCATCTAAAGTCACAGTTGATATTTAACAGGACTTGGCAATTTTATGTCAGCTGATATCCATGTTCACAGCTTCATAGAGGTCAATATATAATATTTTCGTAAGTATTTTTTAAATAGTTGGCCTGTTCAATTTCTGTACTCGAGGAAGTATGATACAATGCCATTTCCTCTCTCTTTGTTTTTAGTAACACCACTTAGTGCCTAATCACTTTGCATTACCTCTTTTTTTTTTAACAATTGCTGTTTTACATTTAATTCCACTGACCTTAACATTAACAGAGTCTTTGGGTATGACATATTACCATTCATCCTAGCATATCATATGCCTTACCCAATATGTGTATCATATGTTACACCTCACTTGCTGTGTAACTACAATATATATGTGTACATGACTCACGATATTTATGCCTATATCATTTGTATGACCATTAACACTGGCTATCATATGTTCCTTACCATCGGCCAAGTTTTCTATACGAGTGTCCAAACCATATATTGCAACCTAGCTGCGTTATTTGTTAACGTTTGTTTACAGTAGTTATTGTAATAATGAATATGCCTTCAGGCATGTCGCAGAAATTAATATTTGTTATAGCGATAGTTATAGCGCTTTGTAAACCATTGGTTGCATCGCTTACGGTATAATTTTATCCTGAACTTGATAAGTAGTGACGATGCCAATTTCTGTGGCTCTGTCCGCACTTGTTAATCCATTTGTTTTGCAATATTTGTTATATAATAATTGTATCTTGATTTTGTCATTTTACACTTGCATTACAGCGCTTACCTGTGTAGAAATCTATGCGTTATAATGTCTGTTCCTTAAGAATGTCGGTTGGCACCATTGGTAGAATTTTTATACAATTTTCACCAATTTTGTTTGCATTGCCTATCTTTTCTTAACTTTTAAATTAGTCTTTATCAATTTATGAACCATTGGACTTGGTTTTTAAGCACTAGCTTATTTTTCTCTATCACTTTGAGGTGTAGTGGGTATTTTCTCTGCCATTTCAATAAATTTTATAATCCATTTATGTTTTTAGTCTTGCTACACCTATTGCCATGGCACCGACCAGACATCAGGTTTGTTTCCCCTTTCTCTCTCTCTCTCTCTCTCTCTCTCTCGGCTCCCCTCTGCGTTTCCATTTTCGATCATTTGGCTATTTCCTTTCCATTGTCAAAAACGGGAGTGCCATGAATCATTGTAATGGGACTGATACTCAACAATTCATTCTCTTGGCTTTTATGTTGTGTGGGAAAATGGGGTATTCCCATTGAAATGGGTTGTTGGATATTACTTATGCATTGCGTTTCATACACTATGAGAGATGCACATAGCCTGGCACTCATGAAGTACCCTGCATTGGGATTATCTATGAATGACTTAAAGTTTAAAAAAATTATCTTTGCTAAAAAATTTCTCTTTGTATATATATAGTTACCAGTATTCCAGTATTTAGGATTTGAATTGATAATTTGTGTTCTTGTTTGGAAAATATATTTGATTGTACTGATTCTCTCCAAATAGAGTCTCAAAGTAGTTTTTGCATCTCTTGTAGCATCACCTGGGGATAAAAAAGCGAAGGTCGTTTGTCCTCACGTGTTTTAACTTCTGTCAATTTAGCAGAATTAGATTGTACATCATTTTATTGTGACGGAGGTCAATGAATGAACAAGATTTTTCAAGAGTTGAAGGTTCTAGAAAAAAAAAAGGCCGCCGTCAAATGTCGTGTAATTAATAATAATATTTCTTTTATATGTAGGACTTAAATCAGGGCTTTGTATGCTATAAATATAAATAGCCTTGTCATTTAATGGCCGAGAGAGGACGAAACATTTTTGAAAATGTTCACCTGATCTTGAGTCTCCTTTTCTCTTGAGAGATGCTTTGTATGTATTCCTCGGTAGATCATAACCACGATCGGTACATGCTTTTTGGATCCCATTTATCACCATTGTTCCTATCCCTTATACTTTGCAGCCATTATCCTGTTCTCTCTTTTCATCTTCATTCTATATAAGCTGCTCTTATTGGAAAGAGGTGGATGGAATCACTGTCTCTCTCTCTCTCTCTCTCTCTCTCTCTCTCTCTCTCTCTCTCTCTCTCTCTCTCTCTCTCTCTCTCTCTCTCTCTCTCTCTCTCTCTCTCTCTCTCTCTCTCTCTCTCTCTTGCTCACTGTGCATGTATTTGTGTGTGTGTAATATCCCAATATTTATTGCTTTTGATGAGAGAGTTCACTGGGATGCTGAAAACCATCGTATAATTCGAATTCCTCTTCTCGTAAATTATGTCTTTTATTTACCGCGTTTTTCTTTCAACTTCAAGAGCAATGCAACATTCGCTTGGAGTGCATTGTACATTCTAATAACTTGGGTTGTTGAATAGCTCGTATGAAGGCTCTCACCCTTTTCCTTTGTATTTTATTATTACGCTACGTTGTGCACCTTTAACCTACGCAGTCATTGTTTGTGTTTTAATATGTGTTGAGGTAATATTGTGACTGAAGCTTAGTTTGTTTTGAAAATGAGCTGCACTAATTCAGCTTGCAAATTTTGTTATATTTTCTTGTTCATTTAAAAAGGGAAATTCTCGAAGGATTTTTCAAATTATCAACCCAGATTTTTTGTTTTATAATATCGTGTAGTCCTAACAGCAGAAAAAAACCCTCATGGCATATCCAGTGTTACGTATGGTCCTCATTTCTACCTTGCAAGTAACCTACTGAGCCTGGTGCAGTGGAGTAAATTCTGAAGTGCTATTGAAAAAGTAGTCTTACAGGGAAAAGCGAAATAAGAAAAAAAAAGCAGAAGGAAATATAATTTTCAAGAACTCAAGGCCACCGCTTCTTTGACTAGCTGTGTGTGAGTAATGGAGAGCATTGGATGATTAAATCATAGCCAATGAAGTGGCAAATATAAACATTACTCCCGAGTGGAGTCTCTTTGATGATTGTGGTAAGTTCTCCGAGGCAAAAGGAAGCCCTTTGACGTCCGGTTTCATAATTCCAGCTCGGGTTAATTAACCCCGGTTATAAAGCATGTAAACATGGCTGGCTCTTGGGAGGAGGAGGAGGCGTATGCTAACGTTACTAGTGGGCTAGAGCGAGTACCTGAAATATTCATATTTCATTCTGTCTCTTGGGACAGTATGCAGTACCTAGTAGAACATCGTTTAGACTCGCACGCCTCAGTAAGCACGGTTTTGCCATAACTTAAAAAAATGACTTAACATATCAAATGAAGCAGTATTACTAACCAAGTTTCTAGCTTTCAAAACGTAATTCCCTAGTAGAAAACATTAAAATTCAAAGTAATTATGAAACGTGTAATATATTTTAGTCATTATTTAATTATTTACTTTGAAGCTACCTTAGTACTTTGATGCCAAGAAGGGCCACAAACGCTTGACTCGTAAATATTTTGTTAGTATTGACAGAATCCACATTTCTTCTTCTTCTTCTTCTTCTCTTTCTTCTAGTTGAAGAGTAAAGAAACATAAAAGAATAACTTAAGTGCAAGGATGCGTGAGAAGGAAGACTTTTAAGTTTTACACTCTTGAGTTATTTATTCAAGAAGAAGCTCAAGAGGGAAGACACTGGTAAAAAACAAGTTTACTAGAGAGCAAAATGTATACGCAGTATTAATATATATATATATATATATATATATATATATATATATATATATATATATATATATATATATATATATATATATATATATATATATATATATATATATATATATATAATATATATATATATGTATATATATATATATATATATATATATATATATATATATATATATATATATATATATATATATATTTAGATTATGGTATTTCACTTTATTATTATTATTATTATTATTATTATTATTATTATTATTATTATTATTATTATTATTATTGTAACGCTCTTAGTATATTCAACTCATACTATATATATATATATATATATATATATATATATATATATATATATATATATATATATATATATATATATATATATATATATATATATATATATATATATATGTATATATATATATAAAGCAAAAAAAGGCCCACATACAAGACACAAAAAGAAGCGAAGATGTACTATATATTACGACTGGAGTCCAGTCGTAATATATAGTGCATCTTCGCTTCTTTTTGTGTTTTATTTGTTTTATTTATGAGTTTTTTTTTGTTTTTTTTGCTTAATATTGTACTGTGATATAACAGTTTATTTTGCATATATATATATATATATATATATATATATATATATATATATATATATATATATATATATATATATATATATATATATATATATATATGCTAGTTCTCCTTATTTGCATATATATATATATATATATATATATATATATATATATATATATATATATATATATATATATATATATATATATATATATATATGCTAGTTCTCCTTATATATATATATATATATATATATATATATATATATATATATATATATATATATATATATGTTAGTTCTCCTTATATATATATATATATATATATATATATATATATATATATATATATATATATATATATATATTTAATTTTTTTTTCTTTTCTTTTTTTTGCGCGCTTGTGTGATACCGTTTATATATTTTCAAACATTTTCTTTACCCTTTTCAGCCTCTTTCTCTCTCTCTCTCTCTCTCTCTCTCTCTCTCTCTCTCTCTCTCTCTCCTCTCTCTCTCTCTCTCTCTCTCTCTCTCTCTCTCTCTCTCTCTCTCTCTCTCTCTCTCCCAATGCACTGGAGAGAACTCTTCTCCAAAAGTGATATGGAGAAGTACAGTAAAGTAGGTTACGGGTGGTGCCGAGGGCAGGGGTAAAGGAGTATTTTTAATTGGATAATTTGTTAACGAGGAGGGGAAAGCATTGGAGCTGAATTCTATAGGCAGTAAGGGGAAAGGGATCGGAAGGAGATTCCTCCTGTCTTTATATTGGTTTCCGATGCATTGATTTTGGGTCTCTTGTTCTCTAAGGTTAAAAATAACACACGGTGAGGGGGGGGGGTGTCTTGCACCTTCAAAGGCATTACGAAGTTAGGAAGATAAAAATAATTTGTCTTCATGGAAAAGTTTTGCCTTGCTTGTTGTGTATTTCTAGTGCTAGACTTTGTAATGCCATTTGTCAAGTGTGGCAATATTCCTGCCTGGAATTGAGCCAAACTTTTCTATGCACATCATTATACCTGCCTGGAATTCCAAAAGAGCTTTTGTCATGTTCATCAGTATTCCTGCGTGGAATTCAGTAACCGTTTTATTTTCGTCGTCTGTCTTTATTCCTGCCTGGAATTTGGTAACAGTTTTGTCTGTCATTTACATTATTATTACTGCCTGGAAAGCCGCTGATGTTTTAGTAATCATAATCAGGGTTTCTTTCATGGAATCAATTCATCTGTTCTTATTGATTGTTATCAATACCTTCCATAGAGATAACTGATGGAAGTGGATATTTCTTTGCAGTAATTTGAATTTAAAGCTGTTACTGATCGTACTCCTATTGGTTAGTTTAAACTCCTGAGCCAGAATGACTTATATTTTGCATAGTAATATATACAGAATTTCAGTTGGTATGTCAAAAAAATAGGATACTGTAAAAATATTCTATTATCTACAATAAAAACTAGAATTTTTTTTTTTCGCAGTTGGTTAGAATCAAAGAGGAATGAGTTGTACTCAGGGCAGCAAGACACCATTCTTCAAATGTCTCCTTTGAAGAACGTGTGTAAAGGGAGCTTCTGCCAAAGAACCATGTGCATATTAATGAATATAAAAACCGAGTTTTTACTTATGATGTCCTATGTAAAATTGACCTAGGCTTGCTAACTGGCATCTTATTAAATAGCTCTTGATCTACGTCCTTTCTCATGTTTACCTTTAGTCGCTGTTTTTCACTGACCTCTTAGAGAATAGCGTTTGATTTTAGCTCAAAGCGTTGCAGCCGGATGCTCTTTCTGAGGCCAACCCTCATTGTTATTCCGGGCTTGGGACTGGTGCCGGGTCATAGCTGGCTTACATCCCTGATGGTTGGATTTGCATGTACAGTGGAATAAAAAAAATTTCTTTGTCATTTAATTACTCTTTCTCACTATCGTCTTGGAAGCTAGTGTTTGGCATTACCTCAAAGTTTTATAGCCGGATGCCCATCCTGACTGCAACCCACTCTGTTAATCAGGACTAAGGACCGGCACTGAGTTTAGCTAAGTTGCTCCCCTGACAGCTGGATTTGTCTGTATGCTGGTAAAATAACCGAATATAACATTGATTTAGTGTCGTCAGAATACGTCAGATCTTGTCAGAGTACGTCAGATCTTGACATTGCGTCATTGTAAGTTTTCTTTTTTACAATAATTGATTTGCTGTGATACAACCAACACTTATTTGTCAAAAATTTTCGTTCATTTTTTTTCTATTTCATTTCTTGTAATGGATGTTTTTTCTTTTGAATTCAAATAATATTTACTCAAATTTTAATTTTTTTTACATTGAAGTAGTGAGTTTGTATATTATTTTTCACAAAATTATAATTGGAAATGGAATGCACATAGGCCCACGCTCGCGCATGTTAGTGTGTGCATTTGTGTATAATCAATTTGTTTATTATAATTTGGTATTACAAAAAATTATGCTATATTGTTGTGAGATCTACTGTACTCAGTTGAGAGATGATATTTACGAAATTAAATTAACTGACGGTATTTAGAATTTAACAGTAAAAATTGTAAAATTGTAAAGTTTTAAAATGATCAAATACTTGAACATATCTAATAGCAGAGAAAACTAAGAACATATCAGAGTATAGAATGAACATTGAATTTTGGGGGTAAAAACATGAGTCAAACACCAAGAAAAAGAAAACGGATCCAGACGTTTCTGAACAAGAAGGTACATACTTATTGTTGTAATTGAAGAGAGAGAGAGGAGAGAGAGAGAGAGAGAGAGAGAGAGAGAGAGAGAGAGAGAGAGAGAGAGAGAGAAATGAGCATACATATATGCTCTCACAAGCCAAACGCCCTAATTGGTGTTGTGTATTTTTGCTTCTCAATCTCTTTGTTTGCTGACTCAATAGCAAAAGGCAGATCAAAGTGGTGCTGGTTTCTCAGGGAAGAACTCCTTCCACTTCCCCCTCCCCCTTTCCCCCTCCAAGAAAAAAAAATAATAGACATGAACTAAAAATGAGTCAGACAATAAAGAGAAACATTTGATGAAGGAAAGACCTTCCTACTCCTCGTTCTGAACGGATGCCAAAGCGTAAGGGGTTATGCTCGGGTGAAAATAATACAATACTCTATGTCTTCTGTGTTTGTGTGTGTATGTGTGTGTGTGTGTGAGAGAGAGAGAGAGAGAGAGAGAGAGAGAGAGAGAGAGAGAGAGAGAGAGAGAGAGAGAGAGAGAGAGCTTGTGTGTGTGTATGAGTGCTGTAAATTACAAATGGTTGCATAGAATAACTAGAGAGTACAGAGTAATTTAGTACATGGAATGCATATATTTAAAGTTATTTTTACATTGTATAGTTTAATATATATATATATATATATATATATATATATATATATATATATATATATATATATATATATATATATATATATTCTTTTTGTGTCGTAAAAGACGACTGGATTTTTGGCGAAATTTTTCTCCTCGCTCATATGGGATTGCCTTTTCTCACTAGACTCTTTAGAAACTGGTGGTTGATTTTGGCTTTAAATTTTACTGGCAGATGCTCTTCTCTACTCAGACCCTCTTCATTTATTCGGGCTTGGGATCAGCACCGAGTTGAGGTTACCTGTACCCCCCACTGGCTGGATTGTGTTGCAAGAGGCTACTCAGAAGTTTATTTCTGGTGAAGATATATTCAGTTGTCTGCTCCTTCGTGCATTGAGAGGCAACAAGAAGTGATAGGCCCTATGTCTGATGATAGAGCAGAAATGCATCCACCCTCGTAATGCCCTCGTGTCGTAGGAATCGACTAAACGTGATAAGAGAGCCGGGCAGTTAGAATTCCCTTCGTTCTGGCCGTAATATCAATTGTTAGATGTGAAAATACTGACAAGGTATTTTTAAGTTTTTGAAGTCTTATATTTTTATAAACAGTGCCCCCATTTCCCCTTGTAAGGAGGACGGCCGAGCCAAAGAACACACTTTCACCACAAACCAAAACACTCCTCAATGACTTCTCTTAGCTCCTTACTACCTCAGTAAGTTTGTTACATTTGCGTCCATCCGGCATGTGCCGGAAAGACTTGATGGAAACAACTACTGGTAGCCTCTATCATGGCTCTGAGCGGATGTCTAATATACATAATCCCCGATACTATCGGCTCATTTATTCTTTATCAAGTGTCAGATATTAATATCTTGAACTCATTAGCAATGCAAATCAGACTCACTTATAATTACCAATATCTGACGCAAATCATGAATCCAACATGATGTTTGAATTAACGCTTCACATTTCGCGCACGTTCATATATCGTATTTATATAACTGATCTTTAGTCAAAGTTTTATTTAATGTTTATATTTTCTCCATTATGCAATGTTCGGTGTAAAAGTTTAGCGGTAGCTTTCTGTAGCCTTAAAAATGGAACTTTCCATGATGGCTTTTGTATTATAATTTAACTATATATCTATCTGCGTTTATTTGCCTATCTGTTATTTGTAACTATCTATCTATATCTGTCTGTCTATCTATCTATCTATCTCTATCTGTATCTATCTATCTCTCTATCTGTTTCTGCCTAGCTATTATCTCTATCTATCTACCTCTTTATCTATCTATGGGTTTTTCACCTTACCGAAATGCGAGCTTGTAAAAATGTAGTTCTACCCATTACCCCCATGGTAAACTCACCAAATCTTATGAGTTTGCAGGATTTATTACCTGAGAGACGCCATTACCCTCTCCTTATCTTCTTCTGCTCAATAAGCTCTGCCATTTACCTGGGTGAGGTAAGCTAAGGATTTCCTAGGTTTCTGAAGCAAAAGATAAGGATTCTGGTTGGTTGGTTTAACAGACAGACTATTAATTTTTTTTCACAATTCGTCCATCTGCGAATAGGGGTGGGCAGAGACATGTTGGAACTGGGGGACTGAGGCTGGATGTTCTTTCCTACGCCCAATGGGATCGATCCCGCGTTAATCACTTTCAGATTTGCGCACTATGCCACTGGGCTGTCGCTACCCCCAGACAGATGCGATATAGTTGCGACAGACACATCAAGTGTCATGTTGTTCCCATAGTTCAAGGCACTGAATTATCGGTCGAATATGCTGACGCATTCGTCAAGCATCTTTTATTATCCCTTCCCATCTGACAATGCACAATACTCCCCATTTCCATTTCTGTTTCTCTTTTCTTCATGTCTTCTTGGTCCCAGACCCCAACGAGGGTAATTTTATTTTTCCCTTCCCGGTTCGATTATATATATATATATATATATATATATATATATATATATATATATATATATATATATATATATATATATATATATATATATATATATATATATATGCAAAATAAACTGTTATATCACAGCACAATATGAAGCAAAAAAGGGTCCATAAATAAAACACAAAAAGAAGCGAAGATGTACTATATATTACGACTGGACTCCAGTCCTCTGAAGAGGACTGGAGTCCAGTCGTAATATATAGTACATCTTCGCTTCTTTTTGTGTTTTATTTATGGACCCTTTTTTTGCTTCATATATATATATATATATA
>JAXCGZ010013499.1:2500-5000 GCA_037179515.1 Halocaridina rubra | reverse complement strand
GTAAATACTTAATAACATAAACCTTTGTACATTATGAACATCTTCCCTAAGCCGCTGAACAGTAAGGTAAAGCCTTTATGCATTATGAACAAGAGCCTCCTTAAGACGGTGAGCAGTAGGGTATATCCTTAATAAGACCCAAGTAAATCCTGTATGACGTACTGCAGCATTGATGGCGGAGTAAAAAACGAAAAAATATATTATACACGATATATTTTCTAGTAAAAAAAATATATTTGTTTTTCTTTTCGAGGGAGAAGCGAGTAGGATTTTTCCTTCTTATCGATGCTATCTAGCGAGGAGAGACTGATTTTTTTTTTTATACTAACATGTCATTTGGGCGCCCATACTAACATGTCATTTGGGCGCCATAGCAAACTAATGTTTTTTATGCGTTCGACATTAGGAAGGGCAAACAAAATTGCCATCATCAGGCCTGGGCCACGAAGAAATTCAAAGCAAAGAGAAATAGTGATGGGGAGTGTTGTGACTTGTCAGAAGCGAAGGGATAATAAGAGATGTGTACAACGTATGCAAGAATAGTGTGTAGATATGAGCATAACAAAGGATGAGTAACTGATTTGCCCAATTCAGGAAAATTATGAGCTTCGTTTGGGTAAAAACATTTGTTAATATGGCAGGAAAAAGCCCATTAAAGAAAACAACGAAAATATATATGGAGTACTTATTAATTTCGTGACCTTATTTGGCCACCTTCTCAAATGATAGTACTTTGAGAAGGTGGCCAGATGAGGTCACGAAATTAATAAGTATTCCATATGTATATTTTCGTTGTTTTCTTTAATGAGATTTTTCCTACCATTTTAGACTGCATTTTATAACAGTTCAGTGTTATTATTTGGTAATATCCATATCACCGACTGGACAGAATCTAACCTAACCTAACACTAGCTTGACGAGACTGATCATATGTCTCGGAGGTCCTGACGTGTTGGAATCCAAATCAAGTGCCATACTGGCACCCAGTTGAAATATTGCAAATTGGCATTCGAAACAATATAAAATGAAGTATCTGCAGACCGCGGTTGCTCGGTGGTAAAGCACGCAAGATAGGAAGTGGCGAGTCTGACATAGGCGAGGCCGATCCTACCGCAGGGCGTTAGGAAGGTAGTCCAGCCTTGATTCCAAAGATCCAGCCTGTCTGTCTCCAACCTAATGAAATGGGGAATAATTGTGACTCATAAAACTGCTAAAAATAGATTTTAAGAAATTGAATCAATGTGAAGGATAATGGAGGCACTCTGCCAGCCACTGACGTCCATATAGCTACTGCTGTACTCAGTGCCTACCGTTGACTTATTATCTTTAGAGGTATCTTAAGAATGGAAAATCCTTTAGGAATTAAAATCACACCGAGGAGTCAAAATTGGGACTTTCTGGGTGGGTATCACTCACTGTAATACCACGCAATAAATGCCAATCAAAGAATTGGCACCTGATATAATATTATGGTGTTTACTCTGGCACTATGGCAGATGACCCTTTCTTCACCGAACCAAAGTGAAGTATGTTAGGTTAGATGATGTTAGGTTAACCTGCTTTTTGCCTCAATCCTAGATTAATCACCATAAAACTACATTAGGTGGCTATTCTAGAATTGATCCATATACGACTTAAATAAGCTGTATCCTTTGAATTGAGTACTTCAAGTAAAGAAAGTACTGAGAGAGAGAGAGAGAGAGAGAGAGAGAGAGAGAGAGAGAGAGAGAGAGAGAAGAGAGAGAGAGAGAGAGAGAGAGAGAGAGAGAGAGAGAGAGAGAGCTATTTTGTAAAAACAAACATGCAAGCAGAGAGAAAACTATTTTATAAAAACAAGCATGCAAGCAATGTTTTCCTGAACAAAGTTTCATTTGTTTTTAACAAGGGACAATGCTAATTTCTAAAACCTCTTTGGTAAAATAATATATATATATATATATATATATATATATATATATATATATATATATATATATATATATATATATATATATATAATCCCTTACAGAAATATCCAACTATCACGCAACTCGTTAATTCTTCATAATATTTTCTTTACAATCGAAAAAGAAAAGTAATAACAATAAGTGCTTATGGAAGAATAACACACATTTACTCATCCTTGGAAAATGATAAAAGGTGTCGCTATTCAGCAATGTGTTTCGAGCTTCCTCCTCTTCTTCCTTTTTTTTTTTTTTTTACAATAAACATTCATAGCTCGAGTCAAGGCAATGATACGTTTGTGTAATGAGACAGTCGATAATCAAGTGACATCACATAGTATTTTAAGCCTTATGATGATGATGTTCTTGTATCCGTCTTTGTAAAATCCACTTCAATTCACTTCCACTGAACTAACCATTCTTGATTTTTCACATGAGCAACCCCCAAAACACAGGCGGCTACACGAGAGACAATTGAAATAGAGAGAGAGAGAGAGAGAGAGAGAGAGAGAGAGAGAGAGAGAGAGAGAGAGAGAGAGAGAGAGAGAGAGAGAGAG
>JAXCGZ010013498.1:75000-89962 GCA_037179515.1 Halocaridina rubra | reverse complement strand
GAGGGGCACTTTACACAGTTATTAAAAGTAAATAAACCAACAGAGGTACAAACAATGATGAGAATTAATAATAATAATAATGATGATGATAATAATCTCCACAATCATCATCAAAGGAAAATTATTGTTGCCAATGATAATAATAATAATAATAAGATCTAAGCAGAGTTATTGGAATAGACATCATGAAAGTAATGCAGAGGTATATTAAAACCTAGCAGAGAGCTGGATATTCATTACACAGCTTTTATAATCCCTTCACATCTGACAGGTCATTACACTCTCCATCTCTGTTTCTCTTTACAACCTGATAAAGTCTGTTTTATTTTAGCATTTTTTGGCTCATCCTGGAGTCACAATAATCTTTTTTTTTTTTTTTTGGCCAAAAGAAAACTGCGATACAGTGAGAACGCGAATAGCCGGGGGAACACTGTGTGTATATATATATATATATATATATATATATATATATATATATATATATATATATATATATATATATATATATATATATATATATATATATATATATATATAACCAAATAAGCACATTACCATATGTGAAAACATGAATCGTTTTTACCCTGACCGGGACTTGAACCTTGGCCTAGTAATTATAAGTCTCAGGTTCAAGTCCTGGATGGGGTGGAAATCTAACAATAATAAGATCTAAGCAGAGTTATTGGAATAGACATCATGAAAGTAATGCAGAGGTATATTAAAACCCAGCAGAGAGCTGGATATTCATTACACAGCTTTTATAATCCCTTCACATCTGACAGGTCATTACACTCTCCATCTCTGTTTCTCTTTACAACCTGATAAAGTCTGTTTTATTTTAGCATTTTTTGGCTCATCCTGGAGTCACAATAATCTTTTTTTTTTTTGGCCAAAAGAAAACTGCGATACAGTGAGAACGCGAACCAAAAAACGCGAATAGCTGGGGGAACACTGTGTATATATATATATATATATATATATATATATATATATATATATATATATATATATATATATATATATATATATATATATATATATATATATATATATATATATATATATATATATATATAACCAAATAAGCACATTACCATATGTGAAAACATGAATCGTTTTTACCCTGACCGGGACTTGAACCTTGGCCTAGTAATTATAAGTCTCAGGTTCAAGTCCTGGATGGGGTGGAAATCTATCTATCTACCTTGGCTGTTTCCCCCTTTAATTGGGGGGTAACCGACATCAAGAAAAGAAAACAATAAGGGGATTACTTTGCTCTATGGGCAATGACGAGGGAGCTAGCGACCGTTCAGATGGCACTGCTGGAGTGCCACAGCCCATCCTCCCGGCTCTTCCACAACCTGTGTCGCTTCACAACTGCCAACTCCTCCTACTGCCCCTACCACAGAGCTACCTTTGTAAGATGCAGCCCCGTGGTAACAGCAGATGCCCATCAGAGCTGCGTCACAATCGCTCGCCACTCATTCCTAGTCCTAGCACGCTCGCTTGCTTCCCTCACATCCATCCTCCTTTCATTCAGGGCTCTCCTTACTCCATCCATCCATCCAAAGCTAGGCCTCCCTCTCGCATTTCTCCCATCAACTCTCGCATTCATCACCTTTTTCAGCAGTCTTTCATCATCCATCCTTTCCACATGGCCAAACCATCTCAGAACATTCATATCTACTCAGGCTGCAATTTCTCTCCTCACACCCGTTCTTGCTCTCACCACTTCATTCCCAACCCTATCCAATCGAGATACACCAATCATACTCCTCAGGCATTTCATCTCAAACACATTTAGTTTGCGTCTCTCACTTACTTTCATACCCCATAACTCTGATCCATACATCACAGTTGGCACAACCACTTTCTCATACAAAACTTTCTTAACATTCATTTCCAAACCTCTATTCTTCATCACTCCTTTCAATGCACCCAACACTTTACATCCTTCTTTCACTCTGTGACACATCTGCTTCCACTCCACCATTTGCAGCTATAACCGAGCCTAAATACTTAAACTGATTAACTTCCTCAAGTGTCTCTCCATTCAACATAACATTCAATCCATCCTCATTTCTTGTACACCTTATAACCTTACTCTTTCCCACATTCACTCGCAACTTCCTTCTCTCACACACCATTCCAAATTCTGACACAGCTTCTTCTCCGAATCTGCCACCACCACAGTATCATCTGCACACAGCAACTGATTCAGCTCCCACTCGTTATCATCCCCATCTACCATTCTCAAACCTTGACCACGCACTCGCTCATTCACCTCTCTTACAACTCCATCAATATACAAATTGAACAGCCATACAAATTGATTCATATATATATATATATATATATATATATATATATATATATATATATATATATATATATATATATATATATATATATATATATATATATATATATACATACTGTATACATACAGTGTTCCTTCCATTATCGCGATGGTTCGGTTCCGGGACCCGGCGCGAGACAGGAATATCGTGAAGTAGGATCAGCCTATATGTACATAGATATTTTAATTATTTTTACGTTTACACTGTATAAACCCTCCCTGTACTGTTAACAAACCACCCTTTACTTCATAAATAACAACATGCAACGTAAATTTATATGAAAGTGATAGATAAAATTATGGTGAATGAAGTGGTAATTACATGACATACTCATGTACATAGGTATTTTACAATTATTTTTACGTTTATGTACTGTATAAACCCTCCCTGCACTGTTAAAAAAACACCCGTTACATTATAAATAACAGCAAGCAACGTAAATTTTTATGAAAGTAATAGGAAAACTTTCCATGAATGATGTGATGATGACGAGACGTACTCATATACATAGGTATTTACAATTATTTTTACGTTTACGTACTGTATAAACCCTCCTTGCACTGTTAAAAAAATACCCTTTACTTTATAAATAACAGCATGCAACGTAAATTTATATGAAAGTGATAGATAAAATTACGGTGAATGAAGTGGTAATTACATGACTTACTCATGTACATAGGTATTTTACAATTATTTTTACGTTTACCTATGGATAAACTCTCCCTGCACTGTTAAAAAAACACCCTTTAAATTTTTTATCAATTAAATAATGAAATTTTTTTTTTCAATAAAAAAATTAAAATACTGAAAATTTTAATTTTTTCAATATTTTAATATTTTTGCGTATACCCAAAAAATAAAATAATAATTTGCCAAAAAAAAAAACCGTGGTACAGTGAAAACGCGAACCAAGAAACGCGATCCAGCGAGGGATCACTGTATATATATATATATATATATATATATATATATATATATATATATATATATATATATATATATATATATATATAATATATATATATAATATATATAATATATATAATATATATATATATATATATATATATATATATATATATATATATATATATATATATATATATATATATATATATATATATATATATATATATTAAGGAAGCCCATCAGTGAAACAAAACTTATAAAACAATGCTATATTTCGGATCCTAACTGGATCCCTTCTCAAGCACAACTGAGAAAAAATAACAAAGAAGGAGGAGGCATAAACAAAAGGACTTATGAGACCTGAGGGATTAAAATTTTTTATGATAACAGGACAGGTCTAATCCAAACGAATTATCCTCAACAAAGAAGCCGCCAAGATCATTAAACCATTAACAAAGTAAAATGTTAATCCTTAAAATGATAAAGGATCTGAAAGAAGATAACCCCCAACAAATTTTTATAATTAAAAGAATATTAATAAATATGCACATATAGATATATACATATAACAATATCTGTACACAGATCCCCATATACAAGAGCATACATAATGAAATACATATAAAATTCCTAATACAACCAAAATACACAATAACGACTACAGTCTGGTTGGGGGTTTATCTTGAGGGATAACTTCGTTGAGGCAGCGCTTCAGGAGGGCTTTATCAATTATGTCAGGGGTCTATTGCCCCCTAGATAGATTGAAATTGTCCTTCATTTCAATGAGGGAAGATTCCACAATTTTCCGTTTGAATTGACAGGTACTTTTAAATAACATAGTGGCACCACTCCAATCAATCCGATGATTAAGCTCATTGATATGGGTAAAAAGAGCCGAATTTTCTTGATTATATCTTACTGCTCTCTTGTGTTCTAAGACTCTCTGGGATAGAGAGCGGCCTGTTTGTCCTATGTACACTCTATTGCAATCATTACAGCTTATTTGGTATACTCCAGCATTAACTTCTTTTTTGTTTTGGCTAACATTAACTAATTCTTTTCTTAAAGTGGTGGGATAGTTAAAAGTGAATGGGGACTGTTTACCTAATGTATCATTTATGACGCGTAGCTTTTGGTGAAAAGGAAGGAGGATTTAATTGAAATTATTCTCTTTAGGGGTCCTGTGAGGATTGTAAAAAACCTGTTTAGCTTTCTGCAGAGCTTTGTCTAAGAAAAAGGAAGGATAACAAAGTTGGTCAAGCTGAGAATAAACCGTTTGAATTTCAAGTTCTAAATAATTAGAGCTGCAAACCCGGAGGGCTCTAAGGAATAAATTCGAAGCTATACCTAATTTCACTTTTTCTTCATGATAACTATAGAAGTGCACATAAGATGCAGAGTGGGTGGATTTTCTATAGACTTTAAAGTTGTAACCCAAAGAATCTCTAACAATGAGGACATCAAGGAAAGGCATTTGGTTTTCGTTTTCCCATTCTACTTCAAATTTAATGGAAGGAACTAATCTATTTAATTGTGCTACAAATTCGTCAAAGGTACCCCAGGCATCATCCCAATAACTAAAAATGTCATCAACATAGTGCAGCCAAATCATGTATTGTGAGTATGCAGTTGGAGCTCAACTTGCCCCCTCTTGTGGAGAGGATTTATGCCAATGTGTCCTATTTTACTGTTAAGTGTCTTCACTACCCCTTTCTTGCTCCGTACTTCTCTGCTGTCATGAGGACGTCCCTGGATCCAGACGCACCCAGGCTCCCACTTCGAGCAGGAGGTCATAACCTTATCAGGGTGGTGAGTGACATTCTCTGTGGCCTTGACATCGACCTGCCAGTGCAGGCGGCTGTCCCAGATTTACCACTCTGGCGTGTCCCCCTCCCCGCTGTCACATATACACCGACCTCGAAGGATGTCTATCCCCCCCTGCAGAGATAGTTAGCTCTGGAGACTATCGCTGATGTGTCCACGTCTGTCCCTGCAGCACACCACGTCTATGTTGATGGTTCTGTGCAACCAGATGGGAGGGCGGCATGTGCTGTGTTTTCCCCCACCATGGAGCCGCCTGTGCTGGCTGATTCTTGGATTGGCCATAGACTACCCACCTCGTCGAGCTCCACCTACTGTGAACTGAATGCCATCTTGGATGCCGTGACTCTCCTTGTTCGACGACGAGTGAATGGGGTAATAATTTGTGACTCCCAATCGGCCCTACAAGCCCTATCCTCGCCAAGACCCATCTGTGGCCGTGCTGTGGGAGATATACTATGTCGCCTCGCGGCCGCTCGGGGTGCTTCTCTTGTTGTGTCGTTTGTATGGACGCCCTCTCACATTGGGCTGACTGGCAACGACACAGCGGATCGTCTTGCCAAGGCGGCCTGTATGCTGGATGGGCATGCTGTGGACGCTGAGCCCTCCCTCTGATGCCTACGTAACATCATCTACTCAGCTGGGTTTGCCATGACGGTCCAGCGCAGGGACACGGAGAGGGCCAACAGTGTGTCCATACAGCACCATGATCACTTTCTTCACAGTCGCTACAAGTATCGCAGACGCGGGTTAATGGTGCGGAAAAACAATGTAGTTAGTGCTCGGCTCAGAATGGGGTATCGGCCTTTATGGCAGGTCTCCCAGACTCTTGATATGCCACAGTACACCTCCTGTAAATTATGTGACTGTCCTAATGCTAACACTCTTGACCACTATTGTCTTCAGTGCCCCACAGTGAGAGATGTTTTACCACGAGGTCAGAACTTAATACAGATCTGCTCATTTTTACTTAATGATGACAACCTTGATGTTATTCTTGCTCGTTATCCTCACTTTGGTGGCCATTAATTATATTGAATTATACATATATTTTCTGTATGTTGCTGTATAATTCTGTTTGTGCATTCTGTGTTTCTCTGAGCTTTACTTTTGTATATAATGTACTCTGTGCTGCCATACTGTGAGTTGTGTGTTAGTATGCAGCAATGTTTTATCAATGTGTACACCTCCCTGTAAACTATGTTCTATTCTTGGTTTTGTATCCATTTGAAGCATTATTTGTATGAATTCATGTAATGTCTGACGCCTTGGCGCAATAAATTAATAAAATAAAATAATATTTCCTCCAAGTCTTCATCAGTCAAAGGCTGCGAGTGTCAGTCGATCAGTTCATTCACGTCTTCGTGAGTCATATCTTTAAAGCCTTGTCCTCCTAGCAATGCAGCCAACTTCACAGCTTTTGCAACTGCCGAGTTATGGACTTTGTCAGGAGCGAATCCCTTATAGTTGTAGATGACTTCGGGCCACAAGTTCATCCAGCTGGCATTGATTGTGGCCGGCTTCTTCTCATTGATTGCATTCTGAATATTTGGAAGGCATGTAGCAATCCTGTAGTTACACTAGTAAGTCTTCATTGAGAATTCTTTGTCCGAATCCATGGATTCAACCAGGTTCGCCATGGCATTTCATGTGTTGAGGGCCTTGAACGCATGAATAATGCCTTGATCCATAGGCTGAATCAGTGATGTCGTATTCGGTGGCAGGAACTCTACTTGAACACTGTCATATTCGAGATTAGCTGCGTGGCCACCAGCATTATCCATCAAAAGGACTTTAATTTCAATGCCCTTTTCCGCAAGATAAATTTTGACCTGAAGGATAAAGCATTGGTGAAACCAGTCCGATGTGAGGCTTTTCGTGATCCAGGCCTTAGTGTTATACATCCAGTACACTGGCAGCAGATTGTTATTCTTATTCTTCAAAGCCGTAGGGTTCTTTGGCTTGTAGATAAGCCTGGGCTTTAACATGAAGCCCGCAGCATTCCCGCACATGATGAGGGTAACGCGGTCTATGTGCGCTTTAAATCCCAGGGCTTTTGCGTCTTCCTTTAAGAGAAAAGTGTAAGACGGCACTCTCTTCCAAAATAACCCAGTCTCATCCATGTTAAGCACTTGCTTAGGAGCATTTTCCCCTTCAGCGATAATTTTCTTAAAATCGTTGTTCACATAATCTTCAGATGCAGCTGTATCGGGTTTGTTTGCAGCGAATATATCGTAAACTTACTTCACCTTTGTTTGTATGATATTGGTGTCTATGCTGATGTTCTTTCTGCAATCAGCAATCCACAGGGCCAAAGCAGATTCCATCTACACTATTATTATTGCGGGGTATTACGACCCTCTTCGCTGTTTTACTAAATGAAATAGTCGCTGTTTTCCTGATATTTGCCTCGTCCTTTTTGATGTAGCGAACACTAGATTCGTTGATGCCAAAATGGCGGCCGACATCCTCAAACCATCTTCCTTCCCTCAGCATATCTAACAGTTTTACCTTATCTGTTATGGGTAACATCTTCCTTTGCTGCTTAGGCTTACTACCAGAAGCCTTAGAAGATGAAGGATGCTTAGGAGGCATTGCAGAGGTTGAAATACGAGAGTAAATAAAATCACAAGCACAACGTAGTAAGAAGCATAAAGTGAACGGCGCACATGTGAGTTAGACTGAACGGGTGAGGCGAGAAAATGGAAGATGCTTGGAGAACCAAACTTCAATCAAAAAGCCAATCAAACCCCATGATACAGAACATACAGAAAAACAATTATGTAATTCGTCGTCTCCCACCCTTTCAGCCAATAGCATCCCATGAGCTATCTCACGTAGGTGCGAGCCCTTGCGTTTTCCAAGACGCCTATACAGTGTACGATATCGTACAGTATTTCACATGGTGCAATACAGTGAGTTATATGTTTAAATTTATGTTTTATTATTCTTAGGCTAGGAAATACTTTTTTTTATCAATAAAATAATAAAAATACTGGAAATTTTAATATCTACTAGCTCACATAGGTGCTACCCTTTTTGTTTTCCGAAACGCCGATACCGATATCGTATTTTGCTTGGTGCAATACTGTGAGTTACATGTTTAAATTTATGATTTTTACTATTATTTACTGTTTTATTATTCTTAGGCTAAGAAATAAATTTTTTTTATCAATAAAATAATGAAAATACTGGAAAGTTTAATATGTGCTAGCTCACGTAGGTGCGACCCTTTGCGTATTCCAAAACGCCGATACCGGTATCGTACTTTCTATGGTGCAGAGTTACATGTTTAAATTTATGTTTTTTGCTATTTTTTACTTGTTTATTATTCTTGGGCTGGTAAATACTTTGTTTTATCAATAAAATAATGAAAAAAAAAATTTCAATAAAATAATGAAAATACTGGAAATTTTAATATTTCCACATATCGTGGATTCTCGCATATACCCAGAAAAAAAAAGCTCGCCAATAAAAACTGCAATGCACTGAATTCGCGAAAGGTGAATCGCGATATAGCGAGGGATTACTGTATATACAGTATATACAGTAATCCCTCATTTATCGCGGGGGTTCGGTTCTGGGACCAGCCGCGATAGGTGAATTTCCGCGAAGTAGGAACACCTTTAAAAAAAAAAAAATTTTTTTTTTTTTTTTTTTTTTACACTTCCACGAGTACAAAGAGGATTACGATAAGATAAGATCTTCATCATCATTATATATATATATATATATATATATATATATATATATATATATATATATATATATATATATATATATATATATATATATATATATATATATATACACAGCAGTGTTCCCCCGGTTATTCGCGTTCCCACTGTATCACGGGTTTTTTTTGGATAAATTATTATTTTATTCCATGTGTATATGCAAAAATATTAAAATATTAGAAATTTTTTTTTTTTTTTTTTTTTTTTTTTTTACACTTCCACGAGTACAAAGAGGATTACGATAAGATAAGATCTTCATCATCATTATATATATATATATATATATATATATATATATATAATATATATATATATATATATATATATATATATATATATATATATACACAGCAGTGTTCCCCCGGTTATTCGCGTTTCTTGGTTCGCGTTCCCACTGTATCACGGGTTTTTTTTGGATAAATTATTATTTTATTCCATGTGTATATGCAAAAATATTAAAATATTAGAAAAAAAAATTCTGTATTTTCATTTTTTTTTTTATTGAAAAAAACATATTTCATTATCTAATTGATAAAAAAAAATTATTTCCCAGCCTACGAATAATAAAAGAGTAAAAAATAGTAAAAAACATATACAGTGTTGCATCACTTATCGCGGTAGTTCGGTGCCGGGACCCGGCGCGAACCCGGGAATCCGTGGTGTAGAGATCAGCCTATATGTACGTAGATATTTTAATGTATTTTTACGTTTACACTGTATAAATCCTCCCTGTACTGTTAAAAAAACACCCTTTACATTATAAATAACAGCAAGCAACGTAATATTTTTATGAAAGTGATAGGAAAACTTACCATGAATGAGGTGATGATGACTTGACATTAATAGGATCCATATTTTACAATAACTTTTACGTTTACGTAAAATAGCGGCCGACATCCACAAACTTTTTTCCTTCTTTCAACATATCTAAGAGTTTCACTTTATCTACAATGGTTAACATTTTCCTTTGCCGCTTAGGCTCACTACAAGAAGCCTTAGAAGATGAAGGATGCTTGGGAGGCATTGCAAAGGTTAAAATATGCGAGTAAAAAAATCACAAGCACAACATATTAATAATAATAAGCACAACTTGAATAGTGCACACGAGTGAGGCGAGACAATGGAAGAAGGTGGAAGCCTTTGTCCGAAACGCTGATAGCGGTATCGTATTTTACATGTTGCAATACTGTTAGTATTTATGTTTTTTACTATTTTTTACTGTTATTTTATTCTTAGGCTAAGAAATACGTTTTTTTTATCAATAAAATCATGAAACTACTGGAAATATAAATATATATGCTAGCTCACGTAGCTTTGACCCCAATACATTGTACGCTATCAAACACAAGCAAAACGTGAGTTAGACTGAACGAGTCTTTGTCCAAAACGCTGATAGCGGTATCGTATTTTACATGTTACAATACTGTTAGTATTTATGTTTTTTACTATTTTTTACTGTTTTATTATTCTTAGGCTAATAAATAAATTTTTTTTATCAATAAAATCATGAAACTACTGGAAATATAAATATATATGCTAGCTCACGTAGCTGCGACCCCAATACATTGTACGCTATGGAACACTATTTCATATGATGCAATACTGTGAGTTATACTGTACGTACGTATATCATTCAGTTATTAGTACAATGTATATTAATTTAAAATTCATCTACTTATTTGATGATTGTACAAAATCTATTGTATTTATTCACTGTAATTTGGACCAAATATTCCTTTTGTAAAGATTATACTGTATTTTTCAAAAGAGGTGGTCAATAAACGTATCTATCTATCTACATTTATGGTTTTTACTATTTTTTACTGTTTTATTATTCGTATGCTGGGAAATAATTTTTTTTATTAATTAGATAATGAAATATGTTTTTCAATTAAAAAAAAATGAAAATACTGAGAATTTTTTTTTTTAATATTTTAATATTTTTGCATATACCCATGAAATAAAATAATAATTTATCCAAAAAAAAAAACGCGATAGAGTGAGAAAGCGAACCAGTAAGCGCGAATAACTGGGGTAACACTGTATTTAGATAGATAGCTAGATCGATAGATACGTTTATTGACCACCTCTTTTGAAAAGTACAGTATAATCTTTACAAAAGAAATATTTGGTCCAAATTACAATGAATAAATACAATAGATTTTGTACAATCATCAAATAAGTAAATGAATTTTAAATAAATATACATTGTACTAATAACTGAATGATATACGTACATACAGTATAACTCACAGTATTGCATCATGCGAAATAGTGTTTCATAGCGTACAATGTATTGGGGTCACAGCTACGTGAGCTAGCATATATATTTATATTTCCAGTAGTTTCATAATTTTATTGATAAAAAAACGAATTTATTAGCCTAAGAATAATAAAACAGTAAAAAATAGTAAATAACATACATACTAACAGAATTGCAACATGTAAAATACGATACCGCTATCAGTGTTTTGGACAAAGACTCGTTCAGTCTAACTCACGTGTGCGCCGTTCACGTTGTGCTTATTAAACGTTTTGCTTGTGTTCGATAGCGTACAATGTATTGGGGTCGCAGCTACGTGAGCTACCATATATATTTATATTTCCAGTAATTCCATGATTTTATTGATAAAAAAACGTATTTCTTAGCTTAAGAAAAATAAAACAGTAAAAAATAGTAAAAAACATAAATACTAACAGTATTGCAACATGTAAAATACGATACCGCTATCAGCATTTCGGACAAGGGCTTCCACCATCTTCCATTGTCTCGCCTCACTCGTGTGCGCCATTCACGTTGTGCTTATTATTATTAATATGTTTTGCTTGTGATATTTTTACTCGCATATTTTAACCTTTGCAATGCCTCCCAAGCATCCTTCATCTTCTAAGGCTTCTTGTAGTGAGCCTAAGCGGCAAAGGAAAATGTTAACCATTGTAGATAAAGTGAAACTCTTAGATATGTTGAAAGAAGGAAAAAAGTTTGTGGATGTCGGCCGCTATTTTACGTAAACGTAAATATTATTGTAAAATACTTTACCTATGTATGTCAAGTCATCATCACCTCATTCACGGTAAGTTTTCCTATCACTTTCATAAAAAATTACATTGCTTGCTGTTATTTATAATGTAAAGGGTGTTTTTTTAACAGTACAGGAAGGGTTTACAGTGTTACCCCGGTTATTCGTGTTTCCTGGTTCGCTTTCTCACTGTATCACGTTTTTTTTTTTGGATAAATTATTATTTTATTTCATGGGTATATGCAAAATATATTAAAATATTAAAAAAAAAATTCTCAGTATTTTCAATTTTTTTTTATTGAAAAAAACATATTTCATTATCTAATTGATAAAAGAAAATTCTTTCCCAGCCTACGAATAATAAAACAGTAAAAAATAGTAAAGAACATAAATGTAGATAGATAGATAGATAGATACGTTTATTGACCACCTCTTTTGAAAAGTACAGTATAATCTTTACAAAAGGAATATTTGGTCCAAATTACAATGAATAAATACAATAGATTTTGTACAATCATCAAATAAGTAGATGAATTTTAAATTAATATACATTGTACTAATAACTGAATGATATACGTACGTACAGTATAACTCACAGTATTGCATCATACAAAATAGTGTTTCATAGCGTACAATGTATTGGGGTCGCAGCTACGTGAGCTAGCATATATATTTATATTTCCAGTAGTTTCATGATTTTATTGATAAAAAAAACCTATTTATTAGCCTAAGAATAATAAAACACTAAAAAATAGTAAAAAACATAAATACTAAAAGTATTGCAACATGTAAAATACGATACCGCTATCAGCGTTTTGGACAAAGACTCGTTCAGTCTAACTCACGTGTGCGCCGTTCACGTTGTGCTTATTAAACTTTTTGCTTGTGTTCGATAGCGTACAATGTATTTGGGTCGAAGCTACGTGAGCTAGCATATATATTTATATTTCCAGTAGTTTCATGATTTTATTGATAAAAAAAAACGTATTTCTTAGCCTAAGAATAATATAACAGTAAAAAGTAGTAAAAAACATAAATACTAACAGTATTGCAACATGTAAAATACGATACCGCTATCAGCGTTTCGGACAAAGGCTTCCACCTTCTTCCATTGTCTCGCCTCACTCGTGTGCGCCATTCACGTTGTGCTTATTATTATTAATATGTTTTGCTTGTGATATTTTTACTCGCATATTTTAACCTTTGCAATGCTTCCCAAGCATCCTTCATCTTCTAAGGCTTCTTGTAGTGAGCCTAAGTGGCAAAGCAAAATGTTAACCATTGTAGATAAAGTGAAACTCTTAAATATGTTGAAAGAAGGAAAAAAGTTTGTGGATGTCGGCCGCTATTTTACGTAAACGTAAAAATTATTGTAAAATATGGAACCTATGTATGTCAAGTCATCATCACCTCATTCACGGTAAGTTTTCCTATCACTTTCATAAAAAAAATTATGTTGCTTGCTGTTATTTATAATGTAAAGGGTGTTTTTTTAACAGTACAGGGAGGGTTTATACAGTGTAAACGTAAAAATACATTAAAATATCTATGTACATATAGGCTGATCCTACTCTGCGGATTTCCTGGTTCGCGCCGGGTCCCGGAACCGAACTACCACGATAAGTGAGGTAACATTGTATACAGTGTAAACGTAAAAATACATTAAAATATCTATGTACACATAGGCTGATCTTACTCCGCGGATTTCCTGGTTCGCGCCGGGTCCCGGAACCGAACTACCGCGATAAAGGAAGGTAACACTGTATATATATATATATATATATATATATATATATATATATATATATATATATATATATATATATATATATATATATATATATATATATATATATATATATATATATACAGTGTTACCTCGGTTATTCGCGCTTCTTGGTTCGCGTTCTCACTCTATCGCTGGTTTTTTTTGGATAAATTATTATTTTATTTTATGGGTATACGCAAAAATATTAAAATATTGAAAAAAAATTTTTTTCAGTATTTTCATTTTTTATTGAAATTTACGTTGCGTGCTGTTTTTTTATAATGTAAAGGGTGTTTTTTTATCAGTGCAGGGAGGGTTTTTACAGTTAGTAAACGAAAAAATAATTGTAAATGAGTGTGTCACGTCATTATCACCTCATTCACCGTAATTTTATCTATCACTTTCATAAAAATCTACGTTGCTTGCTGTTATTTATAATGTAAAGGGTGATTTTTTAACAGTGCAGGGAGGGTTTATACAGTTCGTAAACGAAAAAATAATTGTAAATGAGTATGTGTGTCACGTCATCATCACCTCATTCATCGTAATTTTATCTATCACTTTCATAAAAATTTACGTTGCTTGCTGTTATTTATAATGTAAAGGGTGTTTTTTTAACAGTGCAGGGAGGGTTTATACAGTACGTAAACGAAAAAATAATTGTAAATGAGTGTGTTTGTCGCGTCATTATCACCTCATTCACCGTAATTTTATCTATCACTTTCATAAAAATTTACGTTGCTTGCTGTTATTTATAATGTAAAGGGTGTTTTTTTAACAGTGCAGGGAGGGTTTATACAGTACGTAAACGAAAAAATAATTGTAAATGAGTATGTATGTCACGTCATTATCACCTCATTCACCGTAATTTTATCTATCACTTTCATAAAAATTTACGTTGCTTGCTGTTATTTATAATGTAAAGGGTGTTTTTTTAACAGTGCAGGGAGGGTTTATACAGTACGTAAATGAAAAAATAATTGTAAATGAGTATGTATGTCATGTCATTATCACCTCATTCACCGTAATTTTATCTATCACTTTCATAAAAATTTACGTTGCTTGCTGTTATTTATAATGTAAAGGGTGTTTTTTTAACAGTGCAGGGAGGGTTTATGCAGTACGTAAATGAAAAAATAATTGTAAATGAGTATGTATGTCACGCCATTATCACCTCATTCACCGTAATTTTATCTATCACTTTCATAAAAATTTACGTTGCTTGCTGTTATTTATAAAGTAAAGGGTGTTTATTTAACAGTGCAGGGAGGCTTTATACAGTACGTAAACGAAAAAATAATTGTAAATGAGTATGTATGTCACGTCATTATCACTTCATTCACCGTA
>JAXCGZ010013498.1:50000-70000 GCA_037179515.1 Halocaridina rubra | reverse complement strand
ATATATATATATATATATATATATATATATATATATATATATATATATATATATATATATATATATATATATATATATCTCTCTCTCTTTGTATTCTACCCAACCCCCCCACACACTCTATGTCCCAGCCAATTAGGGAGGGGCACTGTACACAGTTATTAAAGTAAATAAACCAACAGACATACAAACAATGATGAGCCGTTAATAACAATAATAATAATGATAATGATAATAATCTCCACAATCATCATCAAAGGAAAATTATTGTCACCAATAATAATAAGAGCTAAGGAGAATTTTTGGAATTGGAATAGACATCATGAATGTAATGCAGAGGTATATTAAAACCCAGCAGAGAACTGGATATTCATTACACATCTTTTATAAGCCCTTTACATCTGACAGGTCATTACACTCTCCATCTCTGTTTCTCTTTACACCCTGATAAAAGCTGTTTTATTTTATCATTTTTTGGCCCGTCCTGGTGTCACAGTCATCTAATTTTTTTTTCCCCCCCACAAAAAAAATTTGCGATGCACTGACTTTGTGATCGGTGAACCGCTATATAGCGAGGGGTTACTGTATATATATGTATATATATATATATATATATATATATATATATATATATATATATATATATATATATATATATATATATATATATATATATATATATATATATATATATATATATATATATATATATATATATATATATATATATATATATATATATCCTCAGTACAAAGTCTCTTGCTCTGTTCTTCAGTACATCCTTAAGAATTATAAGTTGGCAGCCATATTTTGCATTTTCTGTAGTAGTCTCATGATTTATTTTTTTTCTTTTATAGCCTGTTGACCCTGCCGAAACTAGAAGTCTCCTTGACGAAGATAAGTCAGAAATAGACACAGGAGGTGAAGGTGACCAGAGAAGTGTACAAGGAGCCCAAGGCCTCTATTCCAGAGATGAACAGAGAGCACCTCAGGCAGTAGCCGAGGTTGATGATGTAGAAGAGGACTGTCAGGACATGGAAGAAGTCCGGAAGGATGGTGAAAGAAGTGAGTCCCTGACTGGGCTGATGGAGTCACCCATTGGGGTCATTACCAATTCTGGACACGATGAAAGTGATGATATCTCCCAAACTGTTGCCGAGTCTCCAGTTATTACCCCTAGAAAGGTGAGTCGTTATTTAGTTTGCTTAACTGTAACCGCCTTGTTGGAATTAAGGGAACTTGGTACCATATTATGACAAAATATATAAATGAATAAATTCCTAAATAACAACACTCTGTAAATATGCATGTGGTCTACATATATCAATTGATAATATTTTGGTACACAAACCCTAGCATCTAAGCGTATTTTAGACTTGAGGGATATATGTTTTGAGATTTTATATGTCTTATTACAATGCTTGTTGACCCATTAGATTATTTACTACCATAGTGAAAATATGAGTCTTTTGATGGAGATTATATATGGAGACGCTTAAAGATATTGTTAGGTATTAGAAATTCAGAAGACTAGACATAGCATATTAGCATTTCTCTCCTGCTGCACATAGATAAAATATAGTTAGTATCACTAAGTGAAGTTTTATAGTGGTAGAATAATTTCAGGTAGCACAGTATTAGTATTTGTTGTTGTAACCTGCAAATTATATTGAACAAGATGAATTTTCTTTACAATCTACATGTAAATCTTTATATTGTACACATTGTAAGTTCTGTAAAATATCCCAAAGACTTTGGTAAGTATAAAGATCAAATGTATTTGCATGTACTACTTACTGGTGTACAGTATTTGGAATGAGCTTTGTAAGAGTTAAAGTAGAAAATATTGGAACCATGACTTGATACTATAATGAATTCACTCTAGTATTCCTGTTATTCATCTGATCATTTTCACCCTCACTCTGTAAAAGTTATCCAGCCTGGTTAAGTTTTGCTTATGGTATTATGTAAGAATAAAAAAAAATACCCTTTAATATTATGAGTTATGTTTTTAGAATGGTAATATGCTTACAGCCACTCCGTATTTTTACGTTGTATTTGTTAAATTGAAATATACTACCTTGTCATATTATTATGTAAGCTATCACCTAACATGTACTTTCTAGTTTATTAACTTTGTATTCGTTAAATTATAAAACTTTACCTTGTCATTTTCTTATGTATGCTATCACCTAACATGTACTTGCTGTTGTATACCAAATGAGGCATCTTTCATGATCTACTTTATTTTCCTATAACCAGCAAAGTCATAAGTTATTTGTATTTTCTTGCAATGCATAAAATGTCTTCTGCAGAAACTATCGGAGTGGCTAAAACTATAAAAATTGAGCCAGTTGAACTTTTTCTTATTCTGTGCTCAAATCGCATATTTTTCATTGTTCATTATGATCTAGAAAGAAAAACTCAGGCAATTGAGGCTTGAATTCCCCCCCTCTACCCTATTGCTGTTAATCAACATTTAAGACATTGCTCTTCATGTTGACTGTGTTCATACTCTGTGAAGGCAGTAGTACAATTTCATGACCCTTTTGCATTTAATATCTCGCAGTTGATGAGGGCACACTGTCATATTTTAAGTCGCTATTAGCTATTTAGTGTTCATTATTAACCTACTTCACTTTGCGGATGCATGCAACTTTCCTATTTTTTGGTGAATGTAAATCTTCCAGTTTTAATACTTGGGTTGGTATATCTTGTTAAAATGATTATTCTCAATAACTGCAATTCTGTAATGACGCTCTGTTAATCATGGACTTCTTTCCTACCTGACCCAGCACCCACTATAAAGCAAGATGGCCTTAACCAAGAGGGATAGAATATTTTATATATATATATATATATATATATATATATATATATATATATATATATATATATATATATATATATATATATATATATATATATATATATATATATATATATATATATATATATATATATATATATATATATATATATATATATATATATATATATATACTCTTCTTTTTTAATGCGTGTTTAGATTACTCGAATTTGGAATAACGCGTGTCCTCAATAATAATATTATAATTCAAATTACAAGAACAACGCGATCGAAAAAACGTGGTACAGTTAAGAAACTAAGTGCCTCATTTCCAATTTTCCCGCCAACACGCTCATGTGCTTCAGTTTTGCATCACCCAGCATACTTTGTGGATATAGTGCTTGTTCTATCTGTAGTTATGATAAACTTTGTGTTTGCTCTGCTTTGTATTTCATTTGTATTCATTCATCATGGCCAGTAAACTACCATCAAAACATTATGCAAATTCTCCTGCTCCCAAAAGAGTGAGAAAGTCTATAAACCTTGAGAAAAAACTGCAATTGTGGGCCTGATATGACCTTGGTGAGAGTACAGCTATCTCACTTCCCCCTCCTGTGCTACTCCCTCTCCTACCGCTTAACTGCTCACCGCCACCACACACCTGTTTTGCACTGCATTTAGAGTGAGTTAATTTGTTTATATTTTTATTTATCTGTATATCGTTAATAGTGTGTTTATTTTTAGCTTACATACGTTTATCAACTTGCTTATGTAATTGTAAAATGTGTTTAACTAGCTCAATTAATTGGGTTAGTGTGTTTGTACAGGCTTGTGGAACGTAACTATACCTATTAACATTACTGGAAATATACAATTTAGGTTACGCGAAATTTGAATTACGCAAGCCTTTTGAGAACCTATCCTCACCTAAAAAAAGAAGAGACTATATATATGCACTCACCGCTTGGAACAACACGAGGATAGGTTCTCAGAAGGCACGGGTAATGTAAAATTCGCGCAATGTAACCAGTCATTTTCCATAACAAACAATGATAATAGGCATTGATACGTTCCACAACCATACAGAAACACAATATGCCAAAGATATAAGATAAGTAAAACATATTTTATAAGTAGATAACAAAGCAGGAAGACCTGTAGTTATTTATATTAACATACAAATAGTGTACAGTATATAAAAGATATACAGGTTTACTGTACAGTAAGCAAATTAAAGCACTCTCTTATGTAGTGGGCAACAGGCATTCGCTGGGACGTGTGTAGTGGCAGTGAGCACATAACTTAAGCAGTAGGAGAAAAGATGGAAGATGTGGAAGAACGAGCCTCTGTCTGCAAACTTAAACAAAAATAATATTAAAATAAGAATTAATCAGAGCAAGACTAAAAAATAAAATAAATAAATTTTCATTATGCAATGCCTGAATGTAAAACACATTCTGCTCACTCTATATACGGTGAGCAACAGGCATGGGACGAACGTAGTGGCGGTGAGCACTTGACATATGCGGTAGGGGAAGAGGAGAATAAATCCCTATCTGCAAACGCAAAAAACAAATTAACAAAAGCAAGACTAGAAAACTCATTTTTTTCATTATGCAATGCCTGAATTACTGTAACAAAAAAATTAAAAACAGATTCTACTCACTCTATATACGGTGAGCAACTGGCATGGCAAGAGCGTAGTGGCGTTGAGCACTTGACATTAGCGGTAGGAGAAGAGGAGAATGAACCCCTATCTGCAAACATAAAAAACAATTAACAAAAGCAAGACTAGAAAACTAAATTTTTACGTTATGCAATGCCTGAATTACTGTAACAATAAAAAAATATAAAGCACATTCTACTCTATATACGGTGAGCAACAGGCATGGGATGAACGTAGTGGCGGTGAGCACTTGATATTAGCGGTAGGAGAAAAGGAGAACAAACCAATATCAGCAAACGTAAAAAACAACAAAAGCAAGACTAGAAAACTAAATTCTTTCATTATGCAATACCTGAATTACTGTAACAAAAAAAAATATAAAACACATTCCACTCACTCTATATACATACTCTCGCCACACTTGAAGTTTTACTTCAAGGTTTATAGCCTTTCTAACACTTTTAGGAGTAGAAACACTTCCACAGTCTTTTCCTGGGAGTTTACTGGCCATGATAGATATGTATATAAAAATCTCAAAAAAACATAGGAAACACAAACCTTACCACAAAAACAGTTAGAACAAGCAATATATCCACACAGTATGCTGGCTATAGAAACACTGAAGCACATGGCAGCTTGGTCGGAAAGTGCCTCCAAGGCAGTCGCTTATTTACTAAAATGAAAATTTTTTTATTTTATTTTTCGTGTGCTCATTACTCGCACATTTCATATTTTTTTCCTATTACTTTTTGGAGGCATTATTCCAAGTTTGTGTAATACAGAAACGCATAAAAAGCGAGTTGACTATATATATATATATATATATATATATATATATATATATATATATATATATATATATATATATATATATATATATATATATATATATATATATATATATATATATATATATATATATATATATATATATATATATATTTGAATAATTTTTTTTTTTTTTACCCCGACCGGGACTCGAACCTAGGACTTATGATTACTAAGTTAAGGCGCTACCACTACACCACAGAAGGTTAAAAGGAATCCAACATTATAGCTTATATCTGCTATACTTAGGAATGAACGCATTCTAACTGAATGCCACTATGTTCATATTACAGATTCCCCAACCTCACTCGTGGCTTCATTTTAGCATTTAATTCAAATCCCAATCTCATTCGGGCCATGAAATTATCAAATAAGCACATTACATATGTGAAAACATGAATCATTTTTTTTTACCCCGACCGGGACTCGAACCTAGGACTTATGATTACTAAGTCAAGGCGCTACCACTACACCACAGAAGGTTAAAAGGAATCCAACCTTATAGCTTATATTTGCTATACTTAGGAATGAACGCATTCTAACTGAATGCCACTATGTTCATATTACAGATTCCCCAACCTCACTCGTGGCTTCATTTTAGTATTTAATTCAAATCCCACTCTCATTCGGGCCATGAAATTATCAAATAAGCACATTACATATGTGAAAACATGAATCATTTTTTTTTTCACCCCGACCGGGACTCGAACCTAGGACTTATGATTACTAAGTCAAGGCGCTATCACTACACCACAGAAGGTTAAAAGGAATCCAACCTTATAGCTTATATCTGCTATACTTAGGAATGAACGCATTCTAACTGAATGCCACTATGTTCATATTACAGATTCCCCAACCTCACTCGTAGCTTCATTTTAGCATTTAATTCAAATCCCAATCTCATTCGGGCCATGAAATTATCAAATAAGCACATTACATATGTGAAAACATGAATCATTTTTTTTTAGTAATCATAAGTCCTAGGTTCGAGTCCCGGTCTGGGTAAAAAAAAATGATTCATGTTTTCACATATGTAATGTGCTTATTTGATAATTTCATGGCCCGAATGAGATTGGGATTTGAATTAAATGCTAAAATGAAGCCATGAGTGAGGTTGGGGAATCTGTAATATGAACATAGTGGCATTCAGTTAGAATGCGTTCATTCCTAAGTATAGCAGATATAAGCTATAAGGTTGGATTCCTTTTAACCTTCTGTGGTGTAGTGGTAGCGCCTTGACTTAGTAATCATAAGTCCTAGGTTCGAGTCCCGGTCGGGGTAAAAAAAAATGATTCATGTTTTCACATATGTAATGTGCTTATTTGATAATTTCATGGCCCGGATGAGATTGGGATTTGAATTAAATGCTAAAATGAAGCCACGAGTGAGGTTGGGGAATCTGTAATATGAACATAGTAGCATTCAGTTAGAATGCGTTCATTCCTAAGTATAGCAGATATAAGCTATAAGGTTGGATTCCTTTTAACCTTCTGTGGTGTAGTGTGTGGGGGTTTGTTTTAAATGATGATGCTAGAGTGTTAAGATTCTGTTTTACTAAGGGAACTCAAAGTACCGAGCTCGGTTAAGAGCTCACAAACAGACAGGACAGATATTTGTACTTGAACACCCCATTTTTATTACCATTAGTCGGTTAAATGAAACTCAGAATTCAACTTTCTTTTAATTTTGGAAATGCAATGACATTAAAAGAATTGAATTAAATTTCTCAAATTAAATTTTATGAAATGCTGCCTCGAATCCCGGAGGAGGTGAGTATGAGTTCGTTTCCCGGCACCACGGACGTATGCCAAGACTTTGGCCTCAACTCGATGATTACCTCTGTCACACAGGCAGAGTAGAATACAGGGCACTGCAATTTCAGAAACAGAAATGACACACTGTTTATAATGGGAAACTGAAAGCATGAGCACACATATAATGAGTTTCCAATGTCATTCTATTGGATGAATATATATAGGTTATTCACAGCTAACCAGAAATATTTATGCTACCATAATAGCATACAAAACATTAATTCTTTACTGGTTTTTAAAGAAAATAATATATTCACAATAAATGAAGAATAAGCAAGACAAATACAGTACTGTATGTATTCCTTAAATTGTGGGCAACCACAAAAGTTGCAATGCTTATTACTGATATGCAATTAATATGGTAAAACACTCTATTTAGGATAAAGGAAGAATCTACGAGATAAATACAGTATTCATTCACTTTTAGTTATCAAGAACTTTGCAATAAAAAAAGGGTGCAAAACCACCTTTTGAGGTATTTGCAACTTATAACTCAAAACACTTTATCCCCAACATATGAAGAATTAGCAAGATAAATACGGTATGCATTCATTAAATTGTGGTTAACAAGAAATATTTGCATAGCCAACTGGGAAAAATTACCTTTTGAATATTTGCAATTTGGCTTTTTGGCAAATAGCTTTATTGACGAGTTTTGAAGTAAAAAACACTTTATTTACGATGATAGAAAGGGGTGAAATGAAATTAGAATTTATTAGGAAGAGAGATAGATTTTTACGGGCTCATAACTAGTCTTCAGAGGATGAGATTTTCGTTTATCACATTCAGTGAAAAGAAACTTCTCAGCAATATATATCAGCTGTAATTTACAGGTTAAGGAATTAACTTTGGCATGTGAGATTCCAGTGTGGTAATCTACAAAATTTCGTGTGACTGGGAATGGAATCTGAGAATAGAAATCCATAAGATTTATCCAGTAACGAATGTAACTAATTCTCGAAAATAAACCAATTTGCTTGACCCACGAGCTTTACCATACACTATCCCTCACCTTGTTGTGCTAGATGAATTCCTTGTTGTGCTAGGTGAATTCCTGTGAAGATGCCACGTAAAATATTGAAAATAAACTTAGACCACCCAGGCGAGATGTTGCCTCTGGGCAGTCTCGGCGCCAAAAAAGCGCGTCTCCTCGTGGTGCTTCGTGACGTCATCTGTAGGAGACATTCCTAGAGCAGTAATTGGCTCTGATTTCATTTTAAGGACTATTTTAGTGGTGGTCCCTGGCAGGCAATTATAGCAGAGATGCAAGGGAGAGACAGTATTTTTAGGTGCAACAAGTGGAAGCAAATAAAATAAAACGAGAATACTAATGAAAAGTTAGGTTACTGGTTCTTCTTTTCTTAATTTTCTTGGCCCGTTGCAGGCAGAAAAATAGGAGCAGCCTTTATATTGGGGCTATACTTTTACACGTACAAGAAGAGTAAATAAACTATATAGAATTAGCTATAAGCTAAAATACAAATTGCAAATAATCATAATCTGCGAAAGTCAAGAAGTGGGAATTATTTTATTAGTTAGAAAATAACAGTTATGTTAGAGGGAATTAATTTTTTTAGTTAGAAAATAACAGTTATGTTACTAATTTTATTTAATAAGGCATCTAACAGCCTCTGTTGACATTGAGCGAAACACTCTGTCACAAAGGCCCTTTCTAGAGAATATTGATTTAGCAAAATTCTACTACAGAAGGCGAAAAAAGAACAGAGGAAGTTACGGTGACTTCAGTGTTATTATGAGGGTAGAGATATCCTTCTCATGGAAAAGAACAAATGAATAATAAGAATGGGATCCACCACTGGAACATATCATACTATTAGTAAAAGTAAACAAGTCTTGTAAACAAAACATTAAATGACATGCAAAACATAAAAGAAATGTGATCAAAATTCAAATTTCAAGAAAATTAAATCACAATTAGATATCAGTAAATATCAATATTTAAGTTTATGAATGCTTCACATGCAAGAAGGCAATAATATAATATACAAAATAAAATACAGTATACGCAAATTAAACATTTGAACCACGTCGTCACTAACATTGGCGACTGGATTTAAAACAGTTTCAGCTATTCAACACTAAACTAAAATGTTTCTGCCAAGTTCTGGCTTTCAAAGTCCCACAAAGGGAAATATAAAACTACGATCAAAAAATTATTCTTCATCTTTTTCGTTTTCCATTAGGAATAACGTTTGTACGCTAAAGTAAACAAGTACAGTACAGTATTAAAGACATAAAAGATAAACATAAAAATAAACAACACATTAGAGAAGTAATCTTTACTGACTAGCCAAATTTAGGCTAACAGCACCAGCTTCCTCATTTGAGGGTAACGACCGTCGACTTAGTAGATCAGCAAGGTCATTGTCCTTGCCATGAACATGTTGGGCAGTGAATTTGAAAAGATTCAGGTAAAGTGCCCACCTTTTCAGACGAGAATTTAGCTTGTCTGCAGTCTGTAAATATAGGAGAGGTCGGTGGTCGGTTCTCAGTGTAAAATGTTGGCCATACAGATGGACTTCAAATTTCTTTATGGCCCAATATGCAGCTAGAGCTTCCTTCTCCACGGTGGAGTAATTTCGCTCTGCAGGGCGAAGCCTGCGGCTTGCATATCGCACTGGAGCTACTTCTGCTGAGTTGTCTGATCGGGCTTGCAAGAGCACGGCACCCAGGCCTTCGTCTGAGGCGTCGGTCTGCAAGATGAATGGAAAATCAGGGTTTACCAGTTGTAATACTGGCTCACCTGCCAATGCTTCTCGGAGCTTGAAAAATGCTCTCTCCGCTTCATCTGTCCATTTGACAGGGGAGGATTTACTTTGCTTCGAGGAAGTCAGTTGCTGCAAAGGGGCAGCGATAGTATTAAAGTGTGGAATGAACCGTTGGTAGTAGCCGACACTACCCAGGAATGATCTCAGTTGAGTGACAGTAGCAGGTTTCTCCATATCCTTGATAGCTTGTACCCTGTCATGTATAGGGGACATAACTCCTTCTCCAACCACGTGGCCGAGATACTGCAATTGTGTGAAACCAATCTCACATTTGGAAGGCTTTAAATGAAGTCCATGCTGGTTCAGACGAGTGAGAACTCTGCGGAGGGTCTCGAGGTGCGATGACCAATCCTGAGAATGCACCAGGATGTCGTCTATAAAGCATGAAACATTGTCGAGATCCTGTAGTACTATCCTCATGAGTCTGCTGAAGCAGCCAGGGGCATTTACCATACCAAAAGGCATGACCCTGAACTGGTATAGACCATATCTTGTGGAAAAAGCTGTAAGAGGCTTGGTAGTCTCGCTCAACGGGACTTGCCAAAATCCACTGGCCAAATCCAACTTGGACAGGTAACGGGCTTGGGAAAGCAACGAGAAAATATGCTCGGCGTCAGCAATGGGCTCTCCATCAAAGATGGTACGGGAGTTAAGCTTACGACAGTCAAGGCAGAACCTGTGACTGCCATCTCGCTTACGCACTGCCAGTAACGGCGAACACCAAGGCGAAATGCTCTTTTCAACTATTCCGAGGCGGACCCAAGTGTCAAGATCTTCCTTCAGCCGTAAGGACAGCTGGTGGGGAAGACCATAGGAATGCCGAAATGGCTCTGGGTCAGTCAGTCTGACATGATGCTCAAGGGTAGTGGTAATGCCTGGGAGGTCGTTGAAGACGTTCTCATAGTCCTCAAATAGCTTGTTCAGCTGTTCCCGTTGACTCGGTTGCAGTCTGGAGTTAATAATACAATTACTCACACTTTCTTTTCGGTGTGTGGGAATGGCAGGATCCTTACCATCATCAAAAGCTAAGCTTATGTCTTCGATTGCAAGAGCGGTGGCTGCAGCCAGAGGGGCTTCTTCAGAAAAACTCCACTCCCGTAAGTCTGTCTCCACTGCAAGGGTGGAGTATTCCAATATAGGAAGTAAGGGGTGGCTATAATGGAGCACCTGTGTTGCTGCAGCCTCGGAGGTTCTGTTGATGCTTGAGGCATCTATAGGGGTTGCTGGGAGCGCCAGCGCAGGATCCCTGTGGGCCTCCGGGTCCTCACAATAAAGCTTCAGCTGGTTAAGGTGGTATTTCCGGTTAATGCCATCAACATTTAGCACATAATTGTCAGGGGTCACCCGGTGTACCACAGTGTACGGTCCTTTCCAGCGTAGCATTAGCTTGCGGGTATCTGTTGGAAGAAGTAACAGAGCTCGATCTCCGGGTGTCAGGGCACGACGCCGCGCACGCTTGTCAAAGAGGAGCTTGGCAGTCTGCTGGTGACCCTTAATGGCTAATTGTGCAGTTTTCCATGCCTTTTTGAGGTGAGACGAAAACTTCAAAATATACTCATGAACGTCCCTATCGTCATCTTCGATGGTAGGTGAATCCCAACATTCTGCCAAGAATTCTACTGGGCCTCTGACCTTATGACCATAAATCATCTCGAAAGGCGAGTATCCAGTAGTGTCGTGGGGCGTGTCTCTGAAGGAGAAAAGTGCAGCAGGGACGTACTTGTCCCACTGCCTAGGCATATCTATCACTAGCTTGCGCAAACATCGCTTCAATGTCCCGTTATAGCGTTCGCATGCTCCATTTGATTGGGCATGATAGACACTCGTACGAATGTGCTTGATTTCTAAAAGGTTACAGAAAGCCTCAAAGTGCCTACTTGTAAACTGACTTCCATTGTCAGAAGTGACCTGCTCAGGAAAGCCAACCCTGGAGCACATTTCAAATAGGGCTTGAGCGACTGCTTCAGTTGTGATAGAAGACAGTGGCACTGCATCTGGGTACCTTGTTGCCAGGTCAGCATATACCAGGAGGAATTGTTTCCCCGTGGACAAAGTTGGATTAATAGGACCTAGTATGTCAATAGCGACATTGGAAATGGGCTCCATTGAGAGCTTAGTTATCCCCATGGGAACTTTCGGTACTGGTGCCGTTGAGGTGGATTGACAGACAGGGCAAGAGCCTACATATCTGTCTACCTCGGCGTACATGTTTGGCCATGCAAAAGCCTTCTGAAGGACATGCCGAGTTTTTGCTTTGCCTCTGTGTCCACTCAGAGGTAAATGGTGTGCCACATACATAGCCTGGCAGCGCAACGAAGCGGGCACCACCAACTGTTTAAAGGTGTGGCCACCTTTAGTCACATGCCTACGAAGTACTCCATCTTCAAGGGCATAAGTGATCTGGCCTCCTCCTCTCACCGTGAAGGTCCTTCCCTCGGTGGCCTGCTGCATCCAGCGTTTGAGGCTGGGGCACTCTTGCTGCAATTTGGCAAAGTCTGGACGGGGCTTCAATGGCTCTAGAGGTGCATCATCTGGTAAAGGAGGGGTAAACTCTCCGTGTTCCACATTACGTGTACTGACTGCAGCAGACTCAACGGAGTCAGTCGGAGAATCGTCCATATTCTTGGCATCGAGGCCAGGAGTTGCTGCTGAAATGGCTTCATGTGACTTCCCCCGAGGGAAGTTATAACGAGAAATGTCCCTATGGTAGAGGTCGGCCTGGAAAGTAGGAACTAGGTTCAGTGCGGGACCCATCAAGACAGGGTACATAAGCCCAATCATTGCCACAGCTGGGGCTTTTCCCTTGTAGTATTTGCAATCCAGGCTAATGACACGGCAGCGTCGTATTTGGGGTGTTCCTTCAGCAACCCGCACATGAACGACTTTGCTGGTAAAATCTTCATCCCTGACAATTCTCTCGTCAACAAGTATGCCATTGGCCCCTGTGTCAAGGGCTATCTCAGCTTCCACACCATTTATGGTTTCTAGGCATTTTGGGATCATTTCCAGATCATCATGTTCGATGAATTCCACATTGGCAAGTTTGTGTGGTGGTTCCTTGGCGTTATCCTCATTGGCCCTTTCTGGCCCTGTTTCCACAACATGGGCTGAGTGAGTGGCCAGACGGCTATGTGGGCCGCCGCTGTGTGAGGGAGCGTGGTGTCTCTTAGAGTTTGGCTGAAAACCCTGGGAAGGTGGAGCAGAGTAATGGCCTTTGCCTCTTAACTGCTGAGGCTTAGGTCTTACCGGGTCATCCTTCTTGAGTGTGGGTGCATAAGGCTTAGGAGTGTGAGGAGGAGGAGCTGGACGATTGAAGTTCTGCGAGGGGCTCTTGTGCTTCCCGTTCCTGTAATCTCTATTTCCGGATAAAGGACTACTGTCTGGGATTCCCGCTTGAAGCCGAGCAAGCGCAAGCTCATGTTCACGTTGTGCTTGTGCCTCCTCACGTTGTGCTTTTGCCTCCTCACGTTTTGCTTGTGCCTCCTCACGTTTTTGTGCCTCCAGCTTATCTCGGCGTTCAACCATCTTCTCATGAGCCCATTCGAAGAGCTCCTGTCTTGGGGAAAAACCATATCTCTCACCCCTAGCAATCAGTATGTCTAGGTAACGCTCCTCATCGAATGTTTTGATGGTTTCCATGTTTGTTTCCTAAACAGTCAATAACGAAGTGCCAAAACAACCACACAGAAAAACAAATCTCTACAATACAGTAGTAGAAAAAAAATGAAAGAACCACACAACACCACAGTTCAAACTTGAACGTAAAAGTGATCTCAAAATCTCACCATAAAAGTGACTCAAAATTCAATCAAGTGCAACAGCAGCAAAATGTTGCAAAACAGTGTATGAAACACTGGTAATACAGAATGGCAGTCGTGCCTGCTTAACAGCAATATGTGGCAGTACCTGCGGTTATTGTGCAAATGAAAGGAATGAGCAACACAATCAAGTGCAACAGCAACAATATGTTGCAAAACAGTGTATGAAACACTGGTAATACAGAATGGCAGTCGTGCCTGCTTAACAGCAATACGTGGCAGTACCTGCAGTTATTGTGCAAATGAAAGGAATGAGCAACACAATCAAGTGCAACAGCAACAATATGTTGCAACACAGTGTATGAAACACTGGTAATACAGAATGGCAGTCGTGCCTGCTTAACAGCAATACGTGGCAGTACCTGCAGTTATGGTGCAAATGAAAGGAATGAGTAACAACGAATTTTACCGACTAGCACCCAGTGCCGGAGAGTACAATCAAGTACAGTATAGTGGTCGTGCCTGCGTATGAGCGCATATATGGCAGTACCCACAAATAAAATGTCGTAAGTAATACGAACATGTACAGTATCGCGGTCGTGCCTGCGTATGAGCGCGTATATGGCAGTACCCACAAATAAAATGTCGCAAGTGATACGAACAAGTACAGTATCGCGGTCGTGCCTGCGTATGAGCGCGTATATGGCAGTACCCACAAATAAAATGTCGTATGTAAAATTCTGAAGTGTTACCAAAAGGGCACAGTTCCTATGCAAAATACACCAACGATAAGCTAACAGCTTACTAGGCAGCCAGATTACACATTTCTACTAGTAATGAGAAAATTTATTTTCAAGTGACAACTCGGACACATGAAAGGCTTAGCCTAGTCTCGATAAATGACACCAAAGTTTTTCTTCCAATCTATAAGCAGTCAATGCTTGAATATAAAACACAATTATAAGCAAAAATACTTAATATGCTTTCTCCCAATTCCTAATTCCAAGGAAATTAAACAATTCCTAACAAGTATCACCCTTTAACGGATATATAAAACACGAATGTTTTAAAACTCAATCTTATCACGCAAATAAATGAAATTTTATATAACACGTCTTCTCGTCATGCAAAATTTCTAAAGTCTGTTACCACATAATCTCATGTAGATTTCCTGAAATATTGTTTACCACATGGGAAACAAGAAAATATTAGTTACCATAATTAATATTGAAAACAAAGAAAAATTTCTTATCCGCAACGTTTCTAGCGCGAAAATTTTCGTGTGCAGCTTAAGATTCATTCATTTCAATAATCGAGCCAATGGTAATCGGGTTTCATGTGCAATGTTAAAAAGCAAAATAAAAATAAATTTATAAAATCAGTCTGTCTGTTCGGGTCCCTGTTCGGGCGCCAAATTAATGTGGGGGTTTGTTTTAAATGATGATGCTAGAGTGTTAAGATTCTGTTTTACTAAGGGAACTCAAAGTACCGAGCTCGGTTAAGAGCTCACAAACAGACAGGACAGATATTTGTACTTGAACACCCCATTTTTATTACCATTAGTCGGTTAAATGAAACTCAGAATTCAACTTTCTTTTAATTTTGGAAATGCAATGACATTAAAAGAATTGAATTAAATTTCTCAAATTAAATTTTATGAAATGCTGCCTCGAATCCCGGAGGAGGTGAGTATGAGTTCGTTTCCCGGCACCACGGACGTATGCCAAGACTTTGGCCTCAACTCGATGATTACCTCTGTCACACAGGCAGAGTAGAATACAGGGCACTGCAATTTCAGAAACAGAAATGACACACTGTTTATAATGGGAAACTGAAAGCATGAGCACACATATAATGAGTTTCCAATGTCATTCTATTGGATGAATATATATAGGTTATTCACAGCTAACCAGAAATATTTATGCTACCATAATAGCATACAAAACATTAATTCTTTACTGGTTTTTAAAGAAAATAATATATTCACAATAAATGAAGAATAAGCAAGACAAATACAGTACTGTATGTATTCCTTAAATTGTGGGCAACCACAAAAGTTGCAATGCTTATTACTGATATGCAATTAATATGGTAAAACACTCTATTTAGGATAAAGGAAGAATCTACGAGATAAATACAGTATTCATTCACTTTTAGTTATCAAGAACTTTGCAATAAAAAAAGGGTGCAAAACCACCTTTTGAGGTATTTGCAACTTATAACTCAAAACACTTTATCCCCAACATATGAAGAATTAGCAAGATAAATACGGTATGCATTCATTAAATTGTGGTTAACAAGAAATATTTGCATAGCCAACTGGGAAAAATTACCTTTTGAATATTTGCAATTTGGCTTTTTGGCAAATAGCTTTATTGACGAGTTTTGAAGTAAAAAACACTTTATTTACGATGATAGAAAGGGGTGAAATGAAATTAGAATTTATTAGGAAGAGAGATAGATTTTTACGGGCTCATAACTAGTCTTCAGAGGATGAGATTTTCGTTTATCACATTCAGTGAAAAGAAACTTCTCAGCAATATATATCAGCTGTAATTTACAGGTTAAGGAATTAACTTTGGCATGTGAGATTCCAGTGTGGTAATCTACAAAATTTCGTGTGACTGGGAATGGAATCTGAGAATAGAAATCCATAAGATTTATCCAGTAACGAATGTAACTAATTCTCGAAAATAAACCAATTTGCTTGACCCACGAGCTTTACCATACACTATCCCTCACCTTGTTGTGCTAGATGAATTCCTTGTTGTGCTAGGTGAATTCCTGTGAAGATGCCACGTAAAATATTGAAAATAAACTTAGACCACCCAGGCGAGATGTTGCCTCTGGGCAGTCTCGGCGCCAAAAAAGCGCGTCTCCTCGTGGTGCTTCGTGACGTCATCTGTAGGAGACATTCCTAGAGCAGTAATTGGCTCTGATTTCATTTTAAGGACTATTTTAGTGGTGGTCCCTGGCAGGCAATTATAGCAGAGATGCAAGGGAGAGACAGTATTTTTAGGTGCAACAAGTGGAAGCAAATAAAATAAAACGAGAATACTAATGAAAAGTTAGGTTACTGGTTCTTCTTTTCTTAATTTTCTTGGCCCGTTGCAGGCAGAAAAATAGGAGCAGCCTTTATATTGGGGCTATACTTCTACACGTACAAGAAGAGTAAATAAACTATATAGAATTAGCTATAAGCTAAAATACAAATTGCAAATAATCATAATCTGCGAAAGTCAAGAAGTGGGAATTATTTTATTAGTTAGAAAATAACAGTTATGTTAGAGGGAATTAATTTTTTTGGTTAGAAAATAACAGTTATGTTACTAATTTTATTTAATAAGGCATCTAACAGCCTCTGTTGACATTGAGCGAAACACTCTGTCACATAGTGGTAGCGCCTTGACTTAGTAATCATAAGTCCTAGGTTCGAGTCCCGGTCTGGGTAAAAAAAAATGATTCATGTTTTCACATATGTAATGTGCTTATATATATATATATATATATATATATATATATATATATATATATATATATATATATATATATATATATATATATATATATATATACATACTCTCACCTCCCGAAATAACGCAAATACTGTGCAGGAAACAAATTAACGCACTCTATTATGCGGTAAGCAACAGGCATACTGTGACGTGCATGGTGCTGGTGAGCACATGACTTAACTTTTAGAAGAGGAGGGGGAAGCGTGAGAACGAACCCCTATCTGCAAACATAAACAGATAAAATAAGAAAAATTAACAAAAGCAAGACTGGAAAACTAAATTTTTTTTTTCATTATGCAATGCCTAAATTACTGTAACAAAAAAAGTATAAAACACATTCTACTCACTCTATATACGGTGAGCAACAGGCATGGGATGAGCGTGGTGGCGGTGAGCACGTGACTTAAGTGGCAGGAGAAGAGGAGGGGGAAGCGGTAGAACAAACCCCTAGCTGCAAACGTTAACAGAGATAAGATAAAAAAATTAACAAAAGCACGACAAGAAAACTCATTTTTTTTTATTATGCAATTCCTGAATATAATAATGTAGTACAGTATTAAAGATATAACATAAAAAAAAATTTAAAATGTTACACAGGTGTACTAACTCTATATATGATTGGCACCAGGCATACTGGGATGAGGGGGTCGCGATGAGGAGGTGACTTAAGCGGTAGGAGAGGGAGAAGAAGAGGAGGAGGAAGGGGGAGAGCTAACCCCTGGTTGTAGTTGAGGTTCATACTGGGTTAAGAGAGCCTGAAGAACATGGCAGCATGGCAGGAAACTGCCTCGGAGGCAGTCGCTTAGTTACTAAACTGAAATTTTGTATTTCGCTTTTTCTCACTCGTGTTATTCACGGAATTCGATTTTATTATTATTATTTCAAGACGTTTTATTCTATTTTCGCGTAGTTTAAACTTTCGTAAATAATGAGGTGACTATATATATCAAGAAGAGTGGCATGAAACTTTGTATACCTCAGTGTTGTTGTCCTCAACCTACCTTTTTTTTTTTCCCGTGAGGTTAAATGTCTTTTGCTTTAATTGGATGCTTCTTGTGGTATTTATCCTAATGGATTATTTTTTTTTTCTTCTGAAAAGTGGTACACAATTGGCATCGAAAATGTCAGTGATATATCTGAAACTGATAAAGTCTGGATATTTTCCCTTATGTTGAAGGATTGGTAATATGACTATTCTTAATGGTCTTATTGAAAATATTTTACCCACTGATTATTGCCTATTTTATCCAAAGTTTTCGAGCAGTTGTTGATAAAGTGCCTCTTTAAATATGCAGTGTCCTGGATTCTTTCTGCATATGCAGTTTGGTTTCTGTAAAGGTCAGGGTTCTTGTGATGCACTTTCAACTATTTCCTTAGATTTACAAACACCATTGGACTTTGGTCAGGAGTCTCGCTTGATTGGACTTCACTTTTGTACTGCCTTTGATCGTCCTAATTATGTCTCACAATTTTAAATTAAGAAATATGGGTGTTGATGGATCTTCTCTTAGGGAATGGTAAATGGACATTACAGTGAATTCAGTAATGTGATGTCAGGTGTTCCTAAGGGTAGTGATTTTGAACCCTTGCTTTTCATCCTGTGCATCAATGACAATGTTCATCACCCTTTGCCTTTTCCATCCTTCTCGTGTTACTATATATATATATATATATATATATATATATATATATATATATATATATATATATATATATATATATATATATATATATATATATGCAGTAATCCCGTGTTTATCGCGGGGGTTCGGGTCCAGACCGCCCATGATAGGTGAATTTCCGCGAAGTAGGGACCAAATATATATATATATATGTATATATATATATATATATATATATATATATATATATATATATATATATATATATATATATATATATTTTTTTTATTTTTTTTTTTTTTGCGCCAAAAGGAAAAAAAAAAAGATGTAAAAGATTATTTTGACACCAGGATGGGCCAAAAAATGATAAAATAAAACAGACTTTATCAGGTTGTAAAGAGAAACAGAGATGGAGAGTGTAATGACCTGTCAGATGTGAAGGGATTATAAAAGATGTGTAATAAATATCCAGCTCTCTGCTGGGTTTTAATATACCTCTGCATTACTTTCATGATGTCTATTCCAATAATTCTGCCTAGATATTATTATTATTATTATTATTATTATCATCATCGGCAACAATAATTTTCCTTTGATGATGATTGTGGAGATTATTATTATCATCATCATTATTATTATTATTATTATTATTATTAAAGGCTCATCATTGTTTGTACATCTGTTGGTTTATTTACTTTTAATAACTGTGTAAAGTTCCCCTCCCTAGTTGGCTGGGACAAAGAGAGTGTGGGGGGGTTGGGTAGAATAGAATGTTGGAGAGAGAGAGAGAGAGAGAATCTTTAAGTAACTCTTGTTCATTCAACCAAAACTACATTATTTATAGTAAAAATAATGGTGTAATTAAGAATTCGTAGTAATAATGATGATGATGATAATAATAATAATCTCCCCAATCATCATCAAAGGAAAATTATTGTTGCCAATAATAATAATAATAATAATAATAATAATAAGATCTAAGGAGAATTTTTAGAATAGACATCATGAAGGTAATGCAGAGTTATAGTAAACCCAGCAGAGAGCTGGATATTCATTACACATCTTTTATAATCCCTTCACATCTGACAGGTCATTACACTCTCCATCTCTGTTTCTCTTTACAGCCTGATAAAGGCCGTTTTATTTTATAATTTTTGGCCTGTCCTGGTGTCATAATCATCTTTATTTTTTTTTATTATTAT
>JAXCGZ010013498.1:32500-47500 GCA_037179515.1 Halocaridina rubra | reverse complement strand
ATAAAATCATAAAACTACTGGAAATATAATTATATATGCTAGCTCACGTAGCTGTGACCCCAATACATTGTACGCTATCGGACACTATTTCGCATGATGCAGTACTGTGAGTTATCTGTTCGTACAAATATCTAAATTTATGTTTTTTACTATTATTTACTGTTTTATTATTCGTAGGCTTGGAAATAAATTTTTTTTTATCAATTAGATAATGAAATGTCTTTTTTCAATAAAAAAAATTAATATGCGGAGAATTTTTATTTTTTTAATATTTTAATATTTTTGCATACAGTATACCCAAAAAGTAAAATAATAATTTACCAAAAAAAAAAACCGTGGTACAGTGAAAACGTGAACCAAGAGACGCGATCCTGCGGCGGATCATTGTATATATAAAGTACTTATTAATTTCGTGACCTAAACTGGTCACCTTCTCAAAGTATTTCTTGCCATTGTACTTTGAGAAGGTGACCAGTTTAGGTCACAAAATTAATAAGTACTTTATATATATATATATATATATATATATATATATATATATATATATATATAATATATATATATATATATATATATATATATATATATATATATATTTATATATATATATATATATATATACACAGTGTTCCCCCGGTTATTCGCGTTTCTTGGTTCGCATTCTCACTGTATCGCCCCCCCCCCCCTTTTTTTTTTTTTTTTTTTTTTTTTTTTATATAAGGATTATTGTGACACCAGGATGGGTCAAAAAATGATAAAATAAAGCAGACTTTATCAGGTTGTAAAGAGAAACAGATGGAGAGTGTAATGACCTGTCAGATGTGAAGGGATTATAAAAGATGTGTAATGAATATCTAGCTCTCTGCTGGGTTTTAATGTACCTCTGCATTTTTTTTTTTTTTCAAGAGTGTGACACCGGGACAGGCAGAAACTGCCCTCATCAACAAAGGCCCGGGCACGAGAAAATACCAAGACGAAGGAAAAGAAAAAGGTTAAGGGCAAGGCAGAGATGAGGTAATGTCACATAAAGGAAAACGACAGACAGAAAAAAACAGTCAAAGTAAAGAGGACCCAGAGATATGGAGGACTAGGCTCTGAGATGACGATAGATCTGCTTTTTGAAGGATGAAAGGTCATAAGAATTAGGAAAGACAGAAGGAGGAAGAGAGTTCCAGAATCTGGAGGTAGATGGGAAGAAGCAGTCGCTGCAACGACCAATCCGCGAGCTACAAATCTCCACACAGTACCTGTGAGATGAGGCCGCTTGGCGAGTGTTACGCGGCCTCGGCAGTGGAGGAGGGATGCAACTCGCCAACTCATCAGAGCAGCGATGGAAGTAGTAGCGATAGAAAAGCAAAAGGGAAGATACCTTACGGCGAAGAGAGAGAGAATCCAGGTTAGAAGTAAGAGAAGGATCATTAATGAGTCTGACTGCCTTAGATTCAACCCTATCAAGAAGATAAGTAAAGGAAGAAGAACCCCAGATGTTTGAGCAGTATTCTAAGCAGGGGCGGATAAAACCTTAGTAAATTTTAAGTAACTGCAATGAGGAAAAGTAATAACGAAAACGAAACAAAGCCCCCAATTTTTTGGATGAAGATTTAGAAATTTGGATTATGTGATTCCTCCAAGACAAGTTAGAGGCTATATGGATTCCTAATATATTGATAGAGTTAAGAGGGTAAATTTCATTAGTTTCGAAGACTAGGGTTATCAGGAGGAGAAGATAAAGAGATAGCCAGAAACTGTGTCTTGGAGGCATTGAATTTAACTAAATTTTGAGTGCCCCATTCAGATACTCTCTGCAAATCGGAGTTAAGAGTAGAAGAAAGAGTGATACGAGATTGATTACGAGTAACAGATGAAGGTTGTGAAGAAAAGGCAGAGGAAAAGTGAAGGGTAGAATCACCAGCAAAGGCATGAAGAAGAGAGGAAGATGGGGATTGTAGAAGATCATTGATGAAGAGAAGGAAGAGAGTAGGTGAAAGAACAGCGCCCTGTGGAACACCACTGGAAGCAGAGAAAGGGCTAGATGTTGCGCCATCAACAACTACAGATATAGAACGGTCAGTAAGAAAACTGGAAATCAGAGAACAGAAAGAAGGGGTAAAGCCATAGGCAGGGAGTTTGGCCAACAGAGCCTTGTGCCAGACTCTGTTAAAAGCCTTAGAGATATCAAGGGCGACGACAATGGATTCCCCATAGTTCCTCAGAGAAGATGACCATACATGAGTAAGATAGGACAGGAGATCACCAGTGGATCTTGCCTTGCGGAAGCCGTACTGGTGATCGGAGATAAGTGAGTTAGATTCAAGGCGTTTCAAGAAGTGAGCATTGAGCAAAGTTTCGAAAACTTTAGCAATATAGGAGGTTAGAGCAATAGGTCGGTAGTTAGAAGGAATAGAGCGGTCACCCTTCTTAGGAACAGGTTGAACTAGAGCATGCTGCCAAGATGAAGGATAGATACTGGTTGACAGAATGAGGCGAAAAAGACGGCAAAGCACGGGAGCCAGTTCATCTGCAAACCCCTTAAAGAACCTTGCAGGGATACCATTGGGACCAGATGCCTTGTTTGTCTTTAGTGAGCGAAGAACCTCCTTATGAACTTTGCGTGAAGAAAGGATAAGGGAGGGCATATGGTTAGAGAGGGGAAAAGACTGAGGAGCAGGTGCGCTGGAATCGTTGATAGAAGAGTTGGCAGAAAAATGAGAGCCAAAGAGAGTGGCTTTGTCAGTTGGAGAGCAAGCTATAGAACCATCAGAACGAATGAGAGGGGGAAAGCTTGAGTTACAGAAGTTTTTGGAGAGGTTTTTGGCTAAGGACCAGAAGCATTTGTCAGTGGGAGAGGAGTTAAGGTCATCAACTTTCCTTCTTATAAAGGAAGCCTTAGACCTTCGAATCTGAGCTATACAGCGAAACCTAGCTATAATAAAAGCAGAGCGAGTTAAATCGGAAGGAGAGGCTTGGTAAGATCGGTGAGCCTGATTCCTAGCCTGGATAGCCATGGAGCAGGCACGGTCAAACCAAGGTTTAGGGGGAGAGAAAGTGTTTGTAGAAGAGGGGATGTACGCCTTCATTCTCGCTGTCATGATCTCGGCAACTTTTACAGCTACCCGATCAGGGTTGCGGGACCGAAAGCAGTAGTCATCCCATGGAAAGTCAAAGAGAAAGCTACGCAAAGTTTCATATTGGGTTCGCTCGAAATGCCAAAGGCGGCGTTGAGTAGGAGGGATTGGTGGTGGGGGAGCGAAAATGTAAGAGACAGAGATCATGGAGTGGTCAGATTTACCAAGAGGGGAAAGCACAGATTAAGAGTAGTTTGAAGGGTTAGAAGTAAAAAATAGGTCAAGAGTGTTTGCAGCATGTTCGTGACGATCAGGAACGCGAGTAGGATGTTTGATAATTTGCTCCAGATCGTGAGTAATAGAGAAAGCAAGGGCCTCGCTTCCTCCCACATCAGTGTGAGAAGAATGAAGCCACTCACTGTGGTGTACATTGAAGTCTCCAATGTAGAGAACTTCGGCATGTGGGTGAGAAGATAGCAAGGACTCTTGGCACGAGGAGAGATATTCAAAGAATGACACAAACTCGGTGGAGTTTGGAGAATAGTAGCAGAAGCAAAGGATGATAGTGGTAGTGGAGAGATAGACTTTTAGCCAGAGAACATCAAAGTCAGGAGATTCAAGGTCCATGAGCCTCACAGTAGGAGTGTTAATGTTGCAGTAAGCACAGACCCCACCTTTGGAACAAAAACTAGTATACAGATTATAGTGGGGGATTTGGAGAGGGTCAGTGGAAGCATGTGTAGACAACTGGGTTTCAGATAGGAGGAGGAGGTTAGGGAGGAAAGTGCCCAAGTGCTGTTCCACAGACGAAAGATTAGAGTTCAGCCCATGAATGTTTGAATAGTGAAGAGTGAAAGAAGCAGATATATTGGAAGGTGCAAGGTTAAGAGCAGAACCATTACTACCACCAGGCGTGTCTGCCCTCAAGCCAATGGTGGAGTGAACACGATCCCCGGAGATTCTTCGCACCCCACTATGCCGGGTACTGGGGGCCATTAGTTGTGAACGTTCCATAAATAATGACAAAATGTGAGGAAAAGGAAAGTAAAAGAGACAGATGTGCAGAATGTTGTGACTTGTAAAATGTAATAGAATAGCAAGAGATGTGTAATGAATATGCCAGAATATTCAGTGTAGATGTAGGCATGAGGAAAGAACCGTCCTGAAGGAAGACTCAACCTGGAACTGTCTGGACCAGTCCTAGTTGCATCCTAATACCTTCAGTCGTAGTCTTCCAATGGGCGGCTGGTGCCATGGCCAACCTACTATCCATGATGTCTATTCCAATAATTCTGCTTAGATCTTATTATTATTATTATCATTATTATTATTATTATTATTACTATCATTGGCAACAATAATTTTCCTTTGATGATGATTGTGGAGATTATTATCATCATCATCATTATTATTATTATTAAGGGCTCATCATTGTTTGTACATCTGTTGGTTTAATTACTTTTAATAACTGTGTAAAGTGCCCCTCCCTAGTTGGCTGGGACAAAGAGAGTGTGGGGGGTTAGGTAGAATAGAATGTTGGAGAGAGAGAGAGAGAGAGAGAGAATCTTTAAGTAACTCGTGTTCATTCAACCAAAACTACATTATTTATAGTAAAAATAATGGTTTAATTAAGAATTCGTAGTAATAATGATGATGATAATAATAATAATAATGATAATAATAAAAATACTAATCTCCCCAATCATCATCAAAGGAAAATTATTGTTGCAAATGATGATAATAATAATAATAATAATAATAATAATAATAATAATAATAATATCTAAATAGAAGTTTTAGAATAGATATCAATCATGAAGGTAATGCAGAGGTATAGTAAACACATGAGAGAGCTGGATATTCATTACACATCTTTTATAATCCCTTCACATCTGACAGGTCATTACACTCTCCATCTCTGTTTCTCTTTACAGGCAGATAAAGGCCGTTTTATTTTATAATTGTGGGCCTGTCCTGGTGTCATAATCATCTTAAAATTTTATTTTTTTTTTTTTTTTTTTTTTTTTTTAAAGGCTGATCCTACTTCGCGAGTTTCCTGGTTCGCGCCTGGTCCCGGAACCGAACTACCGCGATAAGGGAGGGAACACTGTATATATATATATATATTTTCGTTGTTTTAGTTAATGGGCTTTTCCTCCATTTTAGACTGTATGTTAAAGGTTCAGTGTTTTTAATATATATATATATATATATATATATATATATATATATATATATATATATATATATATATATATATATATATATATATATATATATATATATATATATATATATATATATAGTGATCCCCCGCTGGATCACGTTTCTTGGTTCGCGTTTCCATTGTACCATGTTTTTTTTTTTTTTTTTTTGGCAAATTATTATTTTATTTTTGGGTATATGCAAAAAATTAAAATATTAAAAAAATAAAAATTCTCAGTATTTTCATTTTTTTATTGTAAAAAACATATTTCATTATCTAATTGATAAAACAAATTTATTTCCCAGCCCACGAATAATAAAACAGTAAAATATAGTAAAAACCACAAATTTAGATATACGTATGTACAGTATGACTCACAGTATTGCATCATGCGAAATAGTGTCTGATAGCGCACAATGTATTGGGGTCGCAGCTACGTGAGCTGCCATATATATTTATATTTCCAGTAGTTTCATGATTTTATTGATAAAATAAAAGTATTTCTTAGCCTAAGAATAATAAAACAGTAAAAAATAGTAAAAAACATAAATACTAACAGTATTGCAACATGTAAAATACGATACGGCTATCAGCGTTTCGGACAAAGGCTTCCACCATCTTTCATTCAAAGGAAAATGTTAACCATAACAGATAAGGTAAGTTTACCTATCACGTACATATAAATTTACGTTACATGCTGTTATTTATAAAGTAAAGGGTGGTTTTTTAACAGTGCAGGGAGGGTTTATACCGTAAACCTAAAAATAATTGTAAAATACCTATGTACATGAGTATGTCATATAAATTTACGCTTGCATGCTGTTATTTATGAAGTAAAGGGTGGTTTGGTAACAGTACAGGAAGGGTTTATACAGTTTATACGGTGTAAAAGTAAATATAAATTAAAATGTATATGTACATATAGGCTAATCCTAGTCCGCAATTTTCCTGTCTCGCGCCGGGTCCCGGAACCGAACCCTCGCGATAATCGAAGGAACACTATATGGTATCACACCAAATTGACATTTCAGGACTTTACTTGAGCATATGGTTATCAGTACTATTTTTAGCCGTTGGTAATATCATCATTCCATATTCTGAGCACTTATCATTGTAACTTATGACAAAAATGTTTATATTACTTAGGAAAATACTATATATTGCAACTCTTTGCTTGGCGTAAATGGCATTATGTCGTGCTTGTAATTGTCTCATAAATTTAGTTACTGATGTTGCTCAGATATTTGTAATGTTGAATGGCTCTTGATTATTGTATTTTTAAATATCGGTGAATGCATAAGATATATTTGCCAATGATAAAGTTTTATCTACTTTCAAGACTAATTATGTTGATTCCTCATATTCCTTGAATTACATGACCTTGTAGTTGGCATTTTGAGAAAGTATTGTGTGATATTGTATATGTAGAGTTGGAATTCAATCTCCAATCTGATACCTGCATTTTGGCTTTAATATTAAAAAGATGCCAAAGGAAAACACTAACAATTATGATAATTGTATTTAGAGTAAACTCTTAACCCATTAAATCATATTGTCTTCTTTTCATGAACCGGGAGGAGTTGGATGAAGAAAATATGGGAGAGAAAGAAGAGGTGAAGATGAGCGCCACTGCTGATTCTGACCCCCTAGATAGAGTGTGACTCACGCTAACCCTTCATCCCTCTCTCCATTAGTTGATGCCATGACCCACGTTATTGTGTTGTAGTAAGACCTTGTCATGTGTCCCGTATGTATGCGATGGGTGTGAATGTATGTGAGGGAATGGTTATTTGTGTTTATTTTTTTTTTTTACAAGCAGCACCTTGATTATTATTTTGTGGTGTGTAGTATGCAATTTACTGCCTTGCTAGTCCTATGTTGGATATATTTGCACAGCTTCACATTGCATAGACACTTTACATCAAGCAAAATACACTTTTCCATTTGTATTTTGCTGATATGAAATAATAGCTTTCCATTATTGCACTTATCTTCCTGTCCAATTACTATAATAGAGAATATAATTTGAGCACTTCAGGTGTAAGTAAGCATAGGTAGTGTTTGAGTAATTAGCAGATTTTTTCTGTTGATGGTTGCGTCCCTCCTCCATTTTTTTTATACTCTTTGCATGTATTTTTTCTAATGTTTTGCATGCTTATTTAATAGTAATTTGTCATGCTTAGTATGCTCTTTGCTTGTTCTCGAAATTAATATCTACACTGACCCAATTTTATGTTTAATTTAATCTGTGGTACAGAATTCTCGAGACAAGAAGATATGTAGAGCTTATACATTGATTTGAATTTTGCATTATTGATCTATTTTGGATAATTTTTGACTTGTAGTTCAAAATTTCTTTCTTAGTCTTGAAAAATTTTCCCCTGCACCGTATAACAGAGTACTGGCGTTTTTTTTTTTCTCTTTTTTTCTGTAACAATTTGCTGCTTTTTTTATTTGTCCAGTTAATGCAGTTGATAAGAGATTTCATAAAGCTATTATGTTTCATTGTTTAATTGACTGTTTTTGTCAGGAATAAAATACTTAACTCCCATTCACTTTCATATAGCTTTTATGCCACGTGATAATATTAGAAGTTGAATTTATAAAGTACTTAAATATGTATTGCTTCTGAAGCTTATTCACTTACTTCATTGATAATATTATTTAAAGATTTAAGAATAATTTTATACAGGTACATTTTTGGCCATGCTGTTGTGATATGTATTGCAGTGGGTGTTCATTGGTTCTGATTATTGTTTATATTTTTTTCTTTATTCCCTTTTTGCTTTATAATATGATTAATGATGCAGTTGATGATACATGTTACATCACGCTTATTAGGTAATAGCTTTGCAGCTCAAATGCTTCTCTCAGAAGTTCTTGAATAGTAATATAAATGTCTATCATTATATTAGATTCTCATTCTAGATTCTTTGCACTATAATTACCTTGCTCTGAATACTACCGCCAGAAAAATAATAGAAGGACTGAACTTATTTTTTATCCTTCCATCTTGTGAACAATATCTGAACTACTTTTTCGTCCTTCCAGTTTGTGAAAAATAATTTAAGGTTTTCGATGTGATATACAAGCTTTGATATCTCGCCTAAAGGCTTTACGGAGCATATTCATGCTTATGACAGATGACTAACATTTTGTAATAGTTTATTTTGAATACTGTTGTAGGAATTTTTTCAAATAAAAGTTCTATAGTAAAATTTAATGTTGAAGCTGACGTTGTGAATATGAAGAAACTCATTATTTTTTGAGTAGTTGCTAAAACTTACATTCTGAAAGTTTTAAGTTATTATAAAAAATAAAAATTTTCAAATACTGACAATTGAATTTCAACTGTGGTAGAGTAGAAAAATAAATTGAAATACTTCGGTAACTAATTTGGTTAGCAATGTACCTATCTGCCCTCTAATAGAGGGAAAATTATTACTATTGCAGTTTTTGAAAGCTCAGTACACTTTGCATGGACTATAATTTGAAAATTGAAATCGGCAATTGGTCAAGAAATTTTATGGAAAATGCAGTCCTTCATTAAAAATGTTTCTGTTAACACAAGTTTCTTGCTATCTCATCCTTACTTACAGTCTTTCGGGATATTTGATATGCAAGCTGCGCAATTCCTGAAAAGATTAAACATCCTCTGATGGCCATCCAGTTATCTTTGCTTGATATCTCTGAAAAAACTTTAGATATTTGCTTGAATCAAGTCCTTGCCTTGAGGCACTTCTTTCTGTGTCTTGTGTTACATCAATATAGGTATCTCTTTTTCCATTTAAATAAGGGCTCCTTTGTCTTCTTTTATGGTTATTATATCCTTAAACATTGTACTGCCTCGAGCATACTCCTTTATCCTGGAAGCATCTTTGAAGAGCACGTTTATGGTACATGCCATGTATCCAAGATCATAGCTGTGGCAGAAATGGAATGGCCTCCCTCCTATTTCTGATTGTTTTCACTGAACTAAAGTGAAGAATGAATATATACAAAAACAATACATTTGGAACTAGAAATGCTATAAACATATCATTAACTAATGCTGAAGCTGTAAAATATATAAAAACAATACAAATAAAAATAAAATTGCTGTAAGTATATATATATATATATATATATATATATATATATATATATATATATATATATATATATATATATATATATATATATATATATATATACAGTGATCCCCCCATTATTGTGAGGGTTCAGTTCCGGGACCCGGCGCGAAGCAGGAAAATCGCTTAGTGGGATCAGCCTATATGTACATAGATATTTTAATTAATTTTTATGTTTACACCATATAAACTGTTTAAACCCTCCCTGTACTGTTAACAAACCACCCTTTACTTCATAAATAACAGCATGCAAGCATAAATTTATATGACATACTCATGTACATAGGTATTTTACAATTATTTGTACGTTTACTGTATAAACCCTCCCTGCACTGTTAAAAAACCACCCTTTACTTTATAAATAACAGCATGCAACGTAAATTTATATGTACGTGATAGGTAAACTTACCTTATCTGTTATGGTTAACATTTTCCTTTGCCGCTTAGGTTCACTACAAGAAGCCTTAGAAGATGAAGGATGCTTGGGAGGCATTGCAAAGGTTAAAATTTGCGAGTAAATAAATCACAAGCAAAACGTATTAATAATCACAACGTGAACGGCGCACACGAGAGAGGCGAGACAATGGAAAATGATGGAAGCCTTTGTTCGAAACGCTGATAGCGGTATCGTATTTTACTTGTTGCAATACTGTTAGTATTTATGTTTTTTACTATTTTTTACTGTTTTATTATTCTTAGGCTAAGAAATAAATTTTTTTATCAATAAAATCATGAAACTACTGGAAATATAAATATATATGCTAGCTCACGTAGCTGCGACCCCAATACATTGTACGCTATTGGACACAAGCAAAACGTTTAATAAGCACAATGTGAACGGCGCACACGTGAGTTAGACTGAACGAGCCTTTGTCCAAAACGCTGATAGCGGTATAGTATTTTACATGTTGCAATACTGTTAGTATTTATGTTTTTTACTATTTTTTACTGTTTTATTATTCTTAGGGTAAGAAATACGTTTTTTTATCAATAAAATCATGAAACTACTGGAAATATAAATATATATGCTAGCTCACGTAGCTGCGACCTCAATACATTGTACGCTATCGGACACAAGCAAAACGTTTAATAAGCACAACGTGAACGGCGCACACGTGAGTTAGACTGAACGAGCCTTTGTCCAAAACGCTGATAGCGGTATCGTATTTTACATGTTGCAATACGGTTAGTATTTATGTTTTTTACTATTTTTTACTGTTTTATTATTCTTAGGCTAAGAAATACGTTTTTTTATCAATAAAATCATGAAACTACTGGAAATATAAATATATATGCTAGCTCACGTAGCTGCGACCCCAATACATTGTACGCTATCGGACACTATATCACATGATGCAATACTGTGAGTTACACTGTACGTACGTATATCAAAATTTATGTTTTTTACTATTATTTTACTGTTTTATTATTCGTAGGCTGAGAAATAAATTTTGTTTATCAATTAGATAATGAAATATGTTCTTTTCAATAAAAAAAATTAAAATACTGAGAATTTTTATTTTTTTAATATTTTAATATTTTGGCATATACCCAAAAAATAAAATAATAATTTGCCAAAAAAGAAAAACGTGGTACAGTGAAAACGCAATCCAGCGGGGGATCACTGTGTATATATATATATATATATATATATATATATATATATATATATATATATATATATATATATATATATTATATATATATATATATATATATATAACATAAACCCTGTAAAGCCACTAATATTAAATTTTTCGATAGTTCGACATTTTCACTTTCTCTTCAGAAAGTGATTACAGTATACATTTTTCTTGATGCTAATACTGTTTAAAGAATAATTAAATAGTTATAAGACAAATAATCTCTGTATACCCTTTAAAAGCATGCTAGACTCTAAAAACCTGTATTAGCAACCCCTTAACATCTGCGACACAATAAACATTACTCGATATTGCAACATTTTGGTTTTTTTAGATGAATATACAGAATTTATGCATTTCACTGTACTCTAATGTAAAGAAAAACCAAAATAAATCCTGATATGTGACGTTGATGTGCTTGTAAAATATATAAAAACAGTATAAATAAAAATAAAATTGCTGTAAGCATATATATATATATATATATATATATATATATATATATATATATATATATATATATATATATATATATATATATATATATATATATATATACTGTAAAGCTACTAATATCACATTTTTCGATAGTTCGACATTTTCACTTTCTCTTTAGAAAGTGATTACAGTATACATTTTTCTTGATGCTAATACTGTTTAAAGAAAAATTAAACAGTTATAAGACAAATAATCTCTGTATACCCTTTCAAAGCATCCTAGACTCTTTAAAAACCTGTATTAGCAACCCCTTGACATCTACAACACAATAAACATTACTCGATAGTGCAACACTTTGTTTTTTTAGATAAATATACAGAATTTATGCATTTCACTGTAATCTTATGTAAAGAAAAACCAAAAATAAACTCCTGATGGGTGACGTTGATGTGCTTGTTAAAGGAATTGAATGAGACTACAATTGCTTTGATGTTGATGGCTTAGCTCCTACATGTTAACTGTTGATGTGCTGCCAGAGCCTGTCAAGAGTGCCATGAATGATTCTTCTCTTCATTTCTTAAAGAATGAGGCCATATGTGAGAATATCTTCTTGAAAATCCCCCATAAGTTTTGCAAAGCATTGAGCATTTGGATCCCTCTCCTCAAATAGAAAAATCAAGCCTCAAAAATTATAACTGTTACCTGAGCTATTGAATTTGGCTCATATATCTTGGGGATGGTCTTCTCCTCCTGAACAATTACCTCTCAACATATAAGGGTCAAATGATCTCTTATGAACCTAAAGCCTGACAGCCCGCAACTCTTTGGTTTTAAACAGACGGTCTAGTATTTTCTTACAGAAAAGTTCAGTCTCATCCACGTTATATATCATATCCAGAAGAAAACTGTTGTCCTTAATAATCTATTTCGAAGTTGCTGGGTATTCGAATTTTGATAGTTCCTTGTCCAACCTTGGATCATGACCTTCTGGACATCATGTCACTCCTTGACCATTATACCAGACAAAACTTGCCTTAGATTCTGTGTCTTTCTCCTCAAGCTACTTCTTGATGTCTGTAGACCAAGACTTCTCTTTCTTCTGAATGAACAACTGACTTAAGGGGAAGTGCTGATGAGTCTGCTGTTCAATATAAAGAAAAAGATGCTCCATTTCATCGAAGATCTTGCCTCTTTTCTTGTTGATGATGGTGGTCCTCATTGCCAGAGCATCATATTTGATGTGGGCCTAAATCTGTTCCTTATTATGAACGACCCTTGATATCATTGTCCAAGTGGAGCAAAAAGCACTACTGATGGCGGCGACCTTTTCACCCTTTTCATGTTATTTAGCCATAGCCATATTATCATCTAAAAATATAGTAGCACCAACACTAGCAGTTGAACTTTTTAAAGAGACTTGTTAACAATTGACCACAGATTTATAACAGGCAAGACACTTCAGATACTTATAAAACAAGCTTAATCTTTAGGTTAATCAAACTTCGTGTATCATATCATGTGGCAGAAGGCTAGAATCAAAGGTACAGAACGTCATTTTGTAAACAAATTACTGTACTATCACTGTGCATACTTTAGGTAATATTTTAATTATTTTTGTATTAAATTAATATTATATATTTAGGAAGTTTTTATATTATTTTGCACTTTTTTATTTTTTTGGTGAATTTTTTTACACCTTAGAAATGTACACCAAATACTATACACAATATTTATGAAATTTTTAAGCTCTAAAATAATTTTATCCATTTCTTTTTATATTTTTTCTTTTATAATTTTTAGGTAGTTTTTTTTAATTTTATTAGTTTGCAGTATTTTGTTGTAGGGTGACATGAAGTTCCTTATGTGGACATTATGCGAATGTTAGTATATTATTTTAGTGAAAACGGACAAAAATTTGAGATTGATATAAGTTGAAGAGATGTACCGCAAGATATGACTTCATAGTAATAATAATGATAATAATAATAAGAAGAAGAAGAAGAAGAAAAAGATGAAGAAAGATATTGAAAATTAATTGAATGTTACAAGGATACTTCAGGCAAAGCTCAGCATGTTCATGGAAAAATCAACTCTTCATATTAACCCCTCTTGCTACACCGAATACTACCTCAGATAACAGCTAAGCACAACTGACCTCTGCATGTAAAGAGTATAGTATGTTTTTCGTAATTTTGTATTTTTGTATTATAACAGTATGTCTCTATACATGGCCCAATTCCCCCTTGTAAGGAGGGTGGCTGAGCCAAAAAAATAGTTTCACCTCAATCCACACATATCTTAACTACTCTTAGCTCCTTGGGGATGAAGGGTTGCCACATTTCCCCCTTACCACCCTGCTTGCGTCATTCACAAGTTAAGCATGAAAGGATTTTTCAGCATGAGGCCCAACAGCCACTTCTGGTTTACCTCCAACGCTTTATCGTATGGCAACTCCCCTAACATCCATCTACCAACATCACTGAGCTAGCACGTGCGAGAAATCTCTGTGGCCCATGTTACCTAAACACAATCTTCCTGCACTCATTTCTATCTTGCATGCTCTCTTCCCTTCTCCATGGACATTCCACGTGCATCTTTTAGGGCTTCCTCTTGGCCTTACTCCAGCTGTTTCTGCACTCCATACACCCTTCACCATTCGTTCATCATTCATCCTTTCCATGCATCCAAACCATCTCAGTACTCTCTGATCTAACCTGTCTGACAGTTTTCTTTTGACACCCGTTCTCTGCCTGACCTACTCGTTCATTAGAGTATATATTCTAGATGCACCAATCATACTTCTCAAATGCCTTATCTCCGTTACATTCAACTATCGGCTCAACCACACATTCATATATCCTTCTCTTTGCATTCATTCCTGAATAACTACTACTCATCACACTTTTCAACCGACCTAGACATTTACTTACTTCCTTCGCTTTATGACTTACCTCACCTTCCATGTTGATAAATAGGTTATAATAATAATGAATATAGTTTATGGCTCTAAAAAAGCCAAACAATACAACTAAAAGAAAATATTCTATTATTATACAATACACTATACCCCCCATGCTGTAGTTTTACCATTGATATAAAAGTTTGATTTATGACCAAATCATCTCATGATCGGTTGGTCGGAACTGATCATTGTCATCTTTGCACACACACACAGGGGTCCCTTATGTTATGCTTGTAGTTTTTTTTTTTTTTTTTTTTTTTTTTTTTTTTTTTTTTTTTTATGATTGTGACACCAAAACAGGCCAAAAAAAAAAAATTACCCTCATCGGGCCTGGGCATGAAGAAAACAAAGAGAAACAGAGCTGGGGAGTATTATGACTTGTCAGATGTGAAGGGTTAATAAGAAATATGTATCGAATATCCACGACAATTCGGTGTTGATGTAGGCATAAAAGAGAACCGTAACTAAAGGAAGACTTAACATCAAACTGTCCTTATCAGTCTTATTGCCATGGGCCAACCTACTACATGGATTATTCAGAAACTGTATTCAAGAC
>JAXCGZ010013498.1:15000-27500 GCA_037179515.1 Halocaridina rubra | reverse complement strand
ATTAAGTGTTACCAATTATCTGTCAGTTATTTTTTCATGTTAAATGTTCCACGCCTCCAGCAGAGTGTGTTGTTTAATCCTCCATGTTGTTGTGGACTTTGTGTGTTTTATTCCTAACATGCGATGTCAAGGAGGTAGACCACCAAACAAGATGTCAGAGCAATCTTTGCTCTCTTCAACATGGGCCACACCATGAAGGAAATATCAAGGGAAACAGGTGTTTGCCTCCCTAGTATTCAACGCCTCACCAAGGAGTACCGGGACACAGGTCAAGAATCCCTACCCGATGCCAAGCCTAATACTGGAAGACCCAAAATTTTAACACAAAAGAGAGTGAACGTTGTCAAGAGACTAGTTGACACCCAGCCCTCAATCTCAGCAAACGAAGTGAAGGAAATTAACAGCAACATTTTACAGCACGTATCATTAAGGACAGTGCAGCACTGTATCCATGACGATGTCGGACACCACAGATTTCGTGCTCGTAGGAAACCAGGCCTCACACAAAGGCAGAAAAAATTGAGGATAGATTTTTGCAAGAAATAACATTGGGAACCAGAGAGGTTATATATGAAACGAAAATTAAGGGATATGGACACCTCAACTGTTGCTAGGCGTGAAATGGCTGTGCGTCACTTGTGGGCATACCTGCCACTTGACGTGCTACAATCACTAGAAACAGTGTTCCTAAGCGACTTCAGGAGTGTATACAATGAAAGGGAAACCCCACAAAGTACTAGGAGGAGATATTCAAAGGAATAAAAGGTAAAGCATAGGAATAGCAATTGTGTTTATGTTTCCTTCATTCACTTAACTGATCAACATTGTGTGCTCACCTGTGCCTTATATTTTAGCATTGACTGTATGTACTTTTAGATTTGACTGAATTCTTTTATTTATATACTCCTACTGTACATGAATAGTTGTCCATATAGATCTATGTTATTACAAAATAACCTGATATTCTTTGCAATCTTTACATACCAATTTAAAAAATACTATAATTATGGAAAAGCTCATAGCATATTGTAACGTTTGTTCTAGGATATGTTTGTTTCAGAGACTGTTATGACCTATCAAAAAAACGAACTTCTCTTTCAGTGTAGAATGATTTTTCAGTTTTTCAACATTATTTTGTTTTACATTTTTCTCTTTCTCCCCTTTAATTAATCTTCCTTTCTTTGGAATGCCATGATCAGCTTTACAACTATGTAAGCAACAAAAATGGCTTATATTTATTTAGCACATGGGTATAACTAGATATGCATTGACTTTTGTAAGTTTATAATCAGTGTCTATGATTATAGTCCCTATATAATATAGCCTATTAAGAAAGCCTTCTTATATAAGTTAGTGTGCTTTTTAGTTTTTACCATACTAGTTATAGCGATTCTTATGGCTAAAAATGAATGACTTTTACAATGGCATATATTTTCCAGCAATTGCTTCAATACAAGATGGTTCCATAGATTATTTGGTTGTTCAATTTTATAGTGATAGCTGAATGAGGTAGGGCATATTCTGCTTGCTATACCCATGTATTCCCTGTGTATCTTAGTAGGTACCCAAAAGTAAAAAGGATGTATGGCTTGGTAATTCCTCCATCCTTTATTTTGTTTTCTTGTTGCAAAGCAACTTACAAAGGAGGTCAAGATTTGAAGAGGTTTAAGCTTTACTTCTTCATGTTTTGTTCATTAATGGCCACCCTAGAAAGTTGAGCAAATTTTGACCTTATATAAATGAAATATAAATTATTATTGCTATAGTATTGTAGAAAAATCTAAAATTTCCCAACTTAAAAAAGCTGGTGAAAATTTTTTGATGTGGCCAATCAAATACAGTATATAAAATTTCTTTGGGAAATAGGTTAATCAGAGTGACACAGCTCAGGAAAAAATTGTAAGTATCTTTTTTTCTCAGTATTTGCACCAATTAGTGTATGTAAATGATACTTCACTCAGGAGTTTTTGGAAACCTCATTTGTGCTGCTTGACTGTGATTCAAGAAGATAAAGTAGATTAGGATAGGTTTTATTATTTTTTAATTACTCAACTTTATATTTATATTTTGGTCTCTGTATCTCTGCACAGAAGAGCCATATTTCCCCTTAAAGAATGATGGCCGAGTAAGAGCAAAATATCTTGACACTATAGGAAGAAATTACAGATGCAGGCATTCCCAGTCCTCAGCTTCCCCCATTTAGTCGACTTTTACGACACACAGGGGAACATTGAAGAATATTCTAACCCCCTCAATGAATTTATGTTATTATTGTGTCTTTCTAATTACGTATTCAAGTAGGAATCACACTGCCAGCAAAAGTTTGTCTGTAAAAAGCATGCTTCAACATATCCTCACGTATTTCTCTGAATATTCATATTAATCTAGATTCTAGATGAACAAAAGTGAAAAAAAAAAATTGAAATCGTAATTATCATTATACTGTACTAAAATCATAAGTACAGTATGTTACTCGTTAAAGAAAGATTTTGTTGATAAACATGCATTACTTGCCTTGCTTTGATATCACTTTCCCTTCCCTAATAAGTAATATGGCCTTCGTTAGTTAAAAAAAAATATTCACATCCTAGGTATAGAGCAACATTATTTATTGTATGCTATTTATCTGATCTGCAGTGTCTTTAATAGATATTAATATTTTAGTGTTATACAGAATTTCAAAGCACATATGGGCAACCTTTATTATCTTTTTGACCAAATTGGATATTTTCATATTCAAACCAAACGTTCACTTCAAAAATGTCAAATTTAATTAATATGTTTTTAACTGCAACATTTATAAACCAATGAAATTAAAAAGTAAATAAAAAAACTCAAAAAGTTGAATCAATTTTATTTTTCAAATATTACCAGTATATAACTGCTGTATCAAAAAATATTATGTATATAAATTTGACATTTTGAAGTGAATGTTTGCCCCGAATTAAGATGAAATATATCGTATTTGGCCAGGAAGATCATAAATGTTGCCCATGTGTGTTTTAAAGCAAAACTGTATTTATATGTGGAAAAGAAGGAGAGATACAGTACTTGAGTCAATATACGGCTGTTGTGTATATTACAAACCGTATAATTTATATACTTTGAAATATGCTGTATTATGATTTTAATGGAATTAATACTCAAGACTGCTTTAATATGTTTTTTGGGTTTTCGTAATATTGCATAGATTGGTGGCCACAATAACATGACAAAAAAAAAAATAATAACATGCTCTTGACAAACTAGCATGGAATAGAAACTCTCAAACTTGATTAGCAGGGATTTTATCAGATACAACCTAATGTCTCAGTATTATTTCAGATCAGAAGTCCGGTAGCTTATCGATGAAAATTCTTGTGTGTATTATTGAAGTAAGTTGAAACAGTATTAGTATGTGTTTGATATATTTCTAGCTCATTCAGCATCCTGTTGTATTATATAGCTTTAGTGCAGTAAGGAGTGGAGCAAATAATTTGTAACTATTGCTTGAGAGATAATACCTTTTCATGTAGACACACTTGCAGTTTGTATATCTTGGACATTTGTAAAGTTTATTTTTTATCAGAAACATAAGGCATAAATTTACTTGGTATCTCTTTCTTCTCATTCTGTGATAAATATCATTATTTTACTTTGGTTGGTAGTGTTTCTTTGTGTACTTCATAGGTGATTTTAGAATAAGGCACTCTAAGGAGTGTACATTATATTGTTTGCAACATATCTCAAAATTGTATAAGGCAAAGATGTATACATTGTATATCACTTGTATTGTTTAATTAACCTCCTTATAGTTTACTATATCATGTTTAATAATCTTTTGCTTGATCAAAGCTTAAAATACTATATTCATGAATTTCTGAACTTGGGCTTGACTGTAATGTAAAAATGTTGAAACTTAATATACATTCTGGATGAATGGAATATTAGGCTCTTTTATGGCAGTACTGTCAGTCTTGAAACTGACTACTATCCATAATGCCTTCAAGTGTAGTTTAATCTTTATAACTCGCTTTTTGCTCTGTTATCAAAATACTCTAGCTCCCAAAACTAATTTACAGGCTTTATGGCCTCTTCAGTCAATTCTTCAGTAGTAGTAGGCAGTACCTATTTTTGTACTCGGGGTTTTCTCCCATTACTGTGTTCATACTGAGCATCATGAAAAATATGACCATATAACATGGCACCTTCTGTAGTTTACACCAAATCATATATCTACTTAGTACGACCAACAAACTGAATAAAATGTAAGGCACCAATGCTAGTGTTCTATAGTATATCACTGTCTCCAACAGCTAACTTGTGACTAATAGACTTTAAACACCTTTGTGGCCTTATCTTTTTCTGGAGTATGGATGCTAATTGGCAAATCATCGACTGAGTAAATTTGACTTTTTTTTTTTCTTGAAAATACATATACCACCGGAGAACTCCCTCACTTTCATACCCTCCATTATAAAAAAAATCTATTGAAATTTTGTATATCATATGGTTAGTGTTGGGTAGGTTAGTTAATCCCCAACTTAAAACACGGAGGCGATAATTTACATTAGTTCTTTTGAAATATATATATAAAAAAGTATAATGTGATATATATTTATTGCACCACCTAAGAGGAATGAAAGTAAATATTTACAATAATAAATGTTCTAAATGTATTGCACTTGCATGTAGCATTTTAAGAGATGAAAATGTGACTGACCCTTATATACTGCCAGCCAGAGTATTTTACACGTAATTGAGATATTTAGTATACAATCAATAGGCAAACTGCTGCATGACAAACTAGAAATTAGGAACATAAGTTGTATTTTATATAAATCTCACTATAGCTTTAATAAAGAGGTATAATTCTTTAACGATATAGATAGGCTTAATATAATTCTCCTCAAACTATTTTATCAAATATATGTATAGTTTTAAACTGGTTACTTATGTAAATTCGACTTTTCAGAAAAAAATAGGTCATATTCAACTGCTAGATATTGGCTACTCGGCTTAAAATTCAAATATAACTAAATATCGTAAATCTTTTATATACGCAGCATATAAATTTTAGCCAATTAAAATTATTATTTTAAGCATTACCAAGTATTATAAAACTTTTCTTTGCTGAGAGAAAAAATACGCCATACAACTGCGTATCCTAAGGCTATTGAAAAGTGGTGGAGGAAAGGATTCATCCATCGTATACCCTGGACTTGATTTTGACGTTTGTTTTCGATTGCCGCTCCGTCTATACAACGCTCAAGGACTCGTACCTTAAACAGATATTACAATCTTAATGTTTGTCATATTCACTGATTGTAATCTTAGAAGTGTAGCAGTCACCGTAAAGATATGTATTCAAATTCCTCTTAAAAATGTCAACATTACTACTCTCTTTAATCTCTTAGGGAAGACGATTAACAAGTCTTGGGGCCAAAGTTTTGGAGGCTGTAAAACCTAATTATAGATTACATCTTGGCTTCTCTAATATGAAACAATCATCACTACATCTGAGAGTTACCGTGGTTCCCGTTTGAAAGTCATGAAGTAGTTTCCTTATGTAATCCGACTTTCCATGTTTGACAAATCTTGAATTCAATTCTAACTTTAATAGGTAGCCAATGTAGTTGCATCAATACAGGAGTAATTCTGTCACGTGATGTTATTTACATGTCAATAAAACGAATACATAACAGCTAATTTAGTGGTCATGTTATCCATATATGCATGTATATACAATGACCGAAATCTCCGGTCCAAGAGTATGGCCGAGTCAAAGCATCAATTCAAAATTGAGGACTAAAGGTCATTTTATCCACAACCACACTGCTTGGGTCATCTACAGGGTAATTTGACATGGTATGATTAAGCTCTCTTCTATCCCTATTGTTCAGTTGTTAAATCCTTGTCAGCTGTATAGGTTATGGCATAGTGTAAGAAAAAAAATGTAAATGGTTTATAGAACTGTCTTAGAGTTCGACTTTCTTTGTACTTCAGGTTTTCGGTATACCTTCAATATGTAAATATTCGTCTTTGTGCTCCATTATCCTGCGTACAATTGGAAGAAGAAACTTCATATGGTTGATATTGTTTATACTAAGGTAATAAATGTATATATTTTAAGTATTTGAAACTATTGACCGCGGTAGCTCATAAGTAGTGCTCGTTAATCGAGAAGTCATAATCTAGAAACATGCAGGGTTGATTTCTCCTCTGGGTTAGGAACAGTATCCAGTCTTAATCACTTTGCTCCAATCTGCGTGCCCACCCCATTCGGATAGGGTCGAATAAACTTTTTGGGAACTTTGTTTATATTATGGAAATGCGTCATTGCAAGTAGACTGAAATTTAAATCAACAAAAAGCTTGTAAAGTCTTTGTGTAATTTTGAACTCTTGTAGTATTGTTTTAATCACCCAACTCGTTCTATGCTTCATCAAATAGTAGATCTTTAATATATATTTATAAAACGCATGTCGCTTACTCTTGGAAAACTGTTTCTTTATTAAAATTCACGTAAATAAAATTACGGATAAAAATAAGTCGCTGTAGGTGGGCCGAAATCACCCAGTTATGTAAGGCTTCATAATTGGGTAGGTGCTTACATTAGGTTAGGTTAGTCACATTAGGTGAGGTTAGTTACGTTAGATCTGGTTTGGTTCAGTTACTTTATATCTTAACATAACTGTCGGGACTCGCCCACCGCCACTCAACCATGTCGACCCTAACACAAAACACAGTGATTCCCTAGGAAAACAATGATCAGAATATTTCTAATCACATCTAAAACCTATCAAAGAAAATAGTTTGATCTAATAATACTTAGGGTGCACAACACGCATTTTTACATCATTTTTCTTCTCCCCTCAAAACTGAAAGCTCTCTGATCCTTGATGCATGTGCCTTTTTCATTTAACCTACGTATTTAAAGTTAAAGCAGATGTTATCAAAAGGCTCGTTTTTTCAATAACACATTGCAAGTGTGGAAAGATTTTTGTTCTGCATTGGTCAAAACCTGATATGGGACATCACTTAAGTTGTATTGGTTACTGGGCAACAGTTAGCTGTCACTACAGGTAATCTAACAGTCATGGTGTTAGACTAGTAGTTATAGATATATGGATAGACAGTACTGAGTAGTTTTATATTTATTATTTAAATAATAGATATAAAATATTTAATAATATACATATACACACAACGTTATTTGTAATCCATAAGACAGTGTATATTGATAATAATATAAATGATTCTGTCTTCCATTTCCTAACAGGTAGCATGCCAGACCGCAGACAACAACGTCGTCAGCGAGTTCGGCAGGAAGCTGGAGGTATTTTTTTTTTCCTTGAAAATTGCCTTTCTTAATAACAAAAGAAGTAAGGTTAAAATTTGTTCTTCTCGAGAGATTTGCTTTAGTTGACTGCAAAAACATGGGTAACAATAATATTTATTTCCGAGGAATAAAAATTTTGTATTTACAAAGGATAAAACTATTTACTTCTGAGGGAAGATGCCTTTTATATCCTCAAAAAGTAAAGGTAAAATGCTTATTGCCCTGAAAATTTACCTTTATATCATGGTAAATGTGTGCATATCATTGTTTTCATTTTTTACTTTTTTCTATGTACAATATATAAATCATTCGCAATATATATATATATATATATATATATATATATATATATATATATATATATATATATATATATATATATATATATATATATATATATATATATATATTTTCTTTTTTGCGTGTTTGGATTACGCGAATTTGGAGTAATGCATGTCCTCACTAATAATAATGTAATTCAAAGTACAAGAATAATGCAAGCAAAAAAACGTGGTACAGTTTAGAGACTAAGGGCCTCATTTCCAATTTCCCGCCAACGTGCGCATGTGTTTCAGTCTTGCTTCACCCAGCATACTTTGTGGATATAGCGCTTGCTATAACTGTTGTTGTGGTAAAATGTGTGTTTGCTGTGCTTTGTATTTCATTTGTATTCATCCATCATGGCCAGTAAACGACCAGCAAAAGCTTGTGCAAATGCTCCTGCTCCCAAAAGAGTGAGAAAGTCTGTAAACCTTGAAAATAAACTGCAAGTCTTGGCCCGTTATAACCTTTGTGAGAGTACAGCTCTCCCACTTCCCTTCCTCTGCTCCTCCCTCGCCTACCGCCTAAGTCAACTGCTTACCGCCACCACGTGCCTGTTGACCACCGTATATAGAGTGAGATAATTTGTTTACATTTTTGCTTATCTGTATATCTTTAATGCTGTCTATGTTTCTTTTTAGCTTACATATGTATTTCTACTTGCTTATGTACCTGTAAAATGTGTTTAACTAGCTTCTTTCTTTGGTAAAATGTGTTTATACACGTTTGTGGAATGTAACCATGCCTATTTACATTACTACTTATGGAAATATACAATTTAAATTACACAAGCCTTTTGAGAGCCTATCCTCGTGTAAAAAAAGAAATATATATATATATATATATATATATATATATATATATATATATATATATATATATATATATATATATATATATATATATATATATATATATATATAAATAAGTACAAACTGTTAGCATACAGCACTAAATAATAAGGAAGCCCATCAGTGAAACAAAACTTATAAAACAATGCAATATTTCGGATCCAGTTAGGATCCGAAATATAGCATTGTTTTATAAGTTTTGTTTCACTGATGGGCTTCCTTACTATATATATATATATATATATATATATATATATATATATATATATATATATATATATATATATATATATATATATATATATATATATATATATATATATATATATATATATATATATATATCCTGTATAATTAAGCAGCAACTCCTCTTGTAAGAGGATTAGCCAAGTCAAAACTCTCACTCTATTTGTTGAAGTTTAGTTTTTCTTCCAGAATCCTCTTGTATGCCATGACTCATAAACTGGAGGAAAATACAAAAGGAGATTATTAATCCCTTGCTTTGACCCACTTATATATACTGTATATATATATATATATATATATATATATATATATATATATATATATATATATATGTATGTATGTATGTATGTATGTATGTATGTATGTATGTATGTATGTATGTATGTATGCATGCATGCATGCATGCATACATACATACATACATACATACATACATACATACATACATACATACATACATACATACATACATACATACATACATACATACATACATACATACATACATACATACATACATACATACATACATACATACATACATACATACATACATACATACATACATACATACATACATACATACATACATACATACATACATACATACATACATACATATATATATATATATATATATATATATATATATACGCACACATACACAGTATATCCTGTATATTTAAGCAGCAACTCCTCTTGTAAGAGGATTAGCCATATCAAAACTCGCACTCTACTAGGGTTTTTGTTGAAGTTTAGTTTTTCTTCCAGAATCCTCTTGTATGCCATGACTCATAAACTGGAGGAAAATACAAGAGGAGATTTTTAATCCCTTGATTTGACCCACTTAGTTGACTTTTAACAACAGACATAGGCGTTATTCTTGCCCCATGCCCCAGGAGATTTTGAGAAAGAAGACAATGCATATTAAAAGAGAAAGAATTAAGGGAAGCAGAGGAAACTCAAGTCCTCAACTCTGAGTGATATAATTTTAGTCCCTTTGCTAATGCTTGGCTAACTTATGAATACTGCATCATTCATTGAAATTTGGATGACCATTTCCCCATTTCATATATGTACAGAGTCAGACTCACCTGTCTACATCTGAGTTTTTATTTTGTCTCCAGAATGTAAATTTGTATCATTCATAAACCTTATTAACTTCAAAAAGTATAATTAATATGCTATTCATTGTAGGTGATAGATCTGTTGGTGCCAGTAATAGAGAACCAGTAAAACAAGAGCCATTGCAGAGCAATAATAGTAAATCTCAAAAGCAAGGTGCCACTGGTATTGCGTATGCAGAAGCAAAAGAATATGAATCAGGTAAGATAATACTAAATTTTGCAGTTATTTTTTCTTAAATTTCTCTATTCATGTAGGGGATGTCATTTTTCATCTTATTGGCTGCAGTAGAGAGGTCTTGTTGGGAGTGGATATCTATCTCCTTGTAATATTCTTCAACCTCTGGCAAAATGCGCTGCTTAGGCATTCCTTCTTAATTGCTTCTTTATGCATCGAAAGAATCTCCAGTTGATTATACTTAAACCACAAGGGTTTTCAAATGTAATCACGAGTAAGGATCTAGCTTGCACGTTCCCAGAACATTCCCTCCTGAAAGCTATGTTCTTTGTTTCAGTGCTTTGTATCCCTTCATGCTTCTCTACCTTTAGTGTATTAGTCATTGATTGAGTTTTATGATGGAAGACTCCAGTCTGATTTATGTTAATAATTTTTCCAAAGAGACTATTCTTCGTCAATGAGTTTTTAACTATCTTTAGCCTTTCTGGTTATTGCTTTGCTGCGTGCTCATCCCTGCCAGCAGCCATTACAAATACTTTGATATTATGCATCCCACCATGATTCCTAATATGGTGAAACCATCTTCTTCTTGCCAGATAAAACTTTGAGGCCTTTTCAGATACCTAAGCTTGACATTATTGAAAAGGCTTGTAGCCCTGCTGTGAATCAATTGCTTGGATCCTTTTCTGGGTCTTGTCTTTTCGCCACATAAATATCAGTTATTCCATTTTGATAATGACTTCTTAACTTTGTTTTGTTATAATTGTAGCCATAATTTCAGGTCTCATCTTTGACTATTTGTCTTGACTGTATGTGAATACTTATCCAAGTTGCTAACTACAGCAGCAGTGGCTTCACCTCTTTTTATGTTCTGATTTATTTTCATCTTCATTTTCTTATCAATAACTTCGTGTTTATAGACAGGATCCTTCATTCCGTCAGCTGGGTGATTTTTGGAGCCGTTATTAATCATTTAAAGGTACCGAAGTCTTAAAAATACAATAATTAAGGCAATACTGAAAATACCTTCTGTAAGAAATCTGCAAGAGCTCTTGTAAACCCTTTAGGGTCCAAATATGCACTGATGAGGTTAGCTAAAGGGGAAAGCATGCAGCCATCATATGCCATCTCACATTTTCTTGTTCACATAGTGTGTACACCAAATTTAAGTGCTAAGAATTTTTCAAAATTAAAAATCAAGTTAATGAAATAATAAAATTCTAGGGTATTGTAAGTTACATATATAATATCCCCCATATACGTATATTTGCTTGTGTGAAGAACAAAATAGGTATTATTTACACCCAGGAACTTCTCTGCAACGTCATTCATAGTAAGTACATTTCGCCTGTACATTATCATGATATTCATATATCATTAGTGTTCTTTGCCTTTTAAATATATTTGAAATTAATTCTAATAAAGATAAAATTATTTGTTGTATATTATCTCTTGTGACTCAGACATTTTTTTTTTATTTTGTGCTTTTATACAGCAAAATAGCATTTAGTTGACATCATGAACTGATGTAATATATGACATGCCATAATGTAAAAATTACATCATGCATTGATGTAATTTATTACATGACATATAGATTTAGATCCCAGCATAAGTGAGTGTGCAATGCAGTTGTAAAGTCTTCTCTAAGTAAATATAGTGCTCTCTTTGGAATTTCGTTAGTATCAGTGGCAGAATATGTGGGTCTTGTCGAAATGTCAGTATTGCCACATTCATTACGTAAAGCTTTGTACTAGTGAGACTCAAAATACTTTTTGATCGTAGTGTCACTAAAGATAATTCCCTGTAACTATATTATTATATTGCTTACTGTCAAGGCTCACCCCTTTTATGCTGGTTAACTTAAATTTCTTGAGTAGTAGTGATCTTTTATATATATATGCATTTATATACTATTATATGTAGTATAACAAGTAAATTAAACATTTCTTATCAGTTACTATTATGCCGGACAAGGAAACGGCTGAACCACAAAAATATAAGAGACGGGAAATATTGAACAATTGGCTGCGATATGAAGACCTTCCACCAGAAGAACCAGACGATGGAGAGGATTACATGGTTGGTGAGGATTTCACCACAATACTTGAGCAACAAGGTCAGAAACTGTGATATTACCTGTGAGTTTAGGGCATCATTCATTATATAACATAGTGTCGGAAGTTATTTTTATCTTTATTATTTCTCTCGATACTGTAGTTATTCTGTTCCTCCACTTATATAATATATAAATTTGGCTTCTCTTTTAAATATAACTTCTATTTTGAAATAATGTACACTATATAGATTGTATATGTACTGAACTACATATTCCTGAAATTATACAGAAATTATTCATATACTTTGAAATCATTTAAAACAGAAACTACCATAAAGTGGTACTCATTGGTCGCACAGTAGGTCATGACCACAGATGACTTGTGTTGATATCTAGCTATA
>JAXCGZ010013498.1:0-10000 GCA_037179515.1 Halocaridina rubra | reverse complement strand
AATTATTCATGTTTTCACATATGTAATGTGCTTATCTGGTTATTTCATGGCCCGAATGAGATTGGGAATTGAATTAAATGCTAAAATGAAGCCACGAGTGAGGTTGGGGAATCTGTAACATGAACATAGTGGCATTCAGTTAGAATGCGTTCATTCCTAAGTATAGCAGATATAAGCTATAAGGTTGGATTCCTTTTAACCTTCTGTGGTGTAGTGGTAGCGCCTTGACTTAGTAATAATAATTCCTAGGTTCGAGTCCCGGTCGGGGTAAAAAAATGATTCATATATATATATATATATATATATATATATATATATATATATATATATATATATATATATATATATATATATATATGATATATAAATAATATATATATATATATATATATATATATATATATATATATATATATATATATATATATATATATATATATATATATATATAAGGTATACCTCGGCTTAAGTCGTTCTCGATTATACGTCGGTATTCAAAAAAATGTATGGAAAAATAAAAAAAAAATAAAATAAAGTCTACGTCATTATAATCAACTTTACGTCTGTCCGCTACAAATATTGGAATCATAGTATCAATAGAAAACCATTACAAGCACATGAAATCATGCTACTGTACAATAAATAAAAACAAAAGCACATAAAATCATGTTATTGTACAATAAATAAGAATAAAAGCATAGAAAATCTTATTAAAATACGTACAGTAGTTCCAATATCTACCGTTAGGCGTCGTCACTCATCATTCCCGCGAAACCGCTATTGTTTTGAAGTGATTAGTTTATGCATGGTATATGTCTGTTTATTGGCTACTCTCATTCTCATTCATTTGTGACCTTATATTTTGCCCCCATGGCACCTAATTGAAAAAAGCATTAAGAACAAACAGCAAAGTTATTTTTAATATAATATTGTCAGGGAAATAGCGTGTGAGGGTGCATCAGCTGATACGGAAGTAGCAGAACGTTTGCTGATAGAGGTTCATTCATAGGCTGCCAGGTACAGGGAAATTTCCTTGTTTTAGGGAAATTCAGGTGGGTACAGGGAAGAAACTTGAAAATTCACTAAAATCTAGGGAAAATCCAAAAAAGAAAGGGAAAATCTTGGGAAATTTTGGTGAACTAGCAATTATTATTTTAATTCTTTATATTTTTACTCTGTGTGGTAATTGAGATGAAGAAATTGAAATGTATATAGCCTTGTATATGTATCTATAACGGGTATATTTTGAGCCAAATAGGGAAATTTTGTAAGCGAATCTAGGGAATTTTTGACAGCTTGACCTGGCAGCACTGGTTCGTTCTCCCGCATCCTACTCCTCTTCTACCGCTTAATGCAATCGGATATTATGAAGAAAATTGAATAAAAGCATTAAGAACAAACAGCAAAGTTATTTTTAATATAATATTGTTAGGGAAATAGCGTTTGAGGGTGCATCAGCTGATACGGAAATAGCATAACGTTTGCTGATAGAGGTTCGTTCTCCCGCATCCTACTCCTCTTCTACCGCTTAATGCAATCGGATATTATGAAGAAAATTGAATAAAAGAATTAAGAATAAACAGCAAACATATTTTTAATATAATATCGTCAGGGAAATAGCGTGTGAGGGTGCATCAGCTGATACGGAAGTAGCAAAACGTTTGCCGATAGAGGTTCATTCTCCAACATCCTACTCCTCATCTACCGCTTAATGCGATCGGATATTATGAAGAAAATTGACAAAAAGCATTAAGAACAAACAGCAAACATTTTTTAATATAATATCGTCAGGGAAATAACGTGTGAGGGTGCATTAGCTGATACAGAAGAATGACAAAACGTATGCAGCCTTGTCCTCGCTGCCACCATCAGTGTTGCCAGAATACATAAATGAGAAAAATGATAAATATAAAAAACATACATGTAAGCTGGTAAGTTATTTCAAGTATCTTAAAGATAAAGTACATTTTTATTTAAATTACAGTACTACCATCTTGTAATTAATATATATCTTAAAATGTACCATACATTTGAAAATAAAAACATCCGCTATATCTGGCAACACTGGCCACCATGCTAAGCCTGTTGCCAACGGCATAATAGAGTTCATTAATTTGTTTACTGTACATAAATTTAAAAATAAAGATACTACCTTCCCAACGTGTGAACAATGTGAAGAGAGCCTATAACATTTTCTACTATTTTGTGAAGCATATGCTCAAATAAGAACAGAATATAGTTTTTTAGCACAACCATATATAGAAAAGAAAATTGAAATAATTGCTAATATATTGTTATTTAGATATTGTAGTGAAAAAGACATCAAAGAAAGAAAAAAATTTATAAAATGAATTTGTAGAAAAAGAAATCAAATAATAAAAACCGCACAGACAGTTCAGCAAAGCAAAACCAAGACTTGGGAGCCATTGCAAAAGGCATATCCCACCCAACTATACTACTACTACAGTAAATCTGTATATCTAAGCTAGCCTAGAGACAAGCTAATTCGATTTTAGTCATTTTTCGACTTAAGTCATCTCTCTTGGAACCAATTAACGACGTTGGGTGAGGTATACTTGTGTATATATATATATATATATTTTTTTTTCTTTTATATATATATATAAGTGATGCTAAATAAAAATTAGAATTCAATTACTTTCAGTGAATGTTGGTGGGCATATGATGCTAAAAGGTGAAACTCTATGGGATGATACAGAAAGTAATATTTTGAGGTCACATGGGCTAGGTGCCCTACATGTTGCAGATTTAGTTGCAGCTATCAACACAATACCTCTGCAGGTGCAGCTTAACATCCCTGAGACAGTGCTTCCTGTAAGTTAAAATTTAATTCAAAATTTGTGCTCATCTAATAATTACTAAGCCAATAAGCGTACTAAAAGTAGATTTGCAATTTTGTACAATATATTTTTCGAAAAACATTCTATATATGAACAATATCCCACATATACTAGCTGAGTCCCCACTACAGCAAAAAGAGGGAGTACACAGCTTCATCATCCCTACCCAGCCTTACTTCTATTGGCTGTTATGTGGAAAAATATATCTGGTAGGCTATCATTGCCAGTCCTTCAGTCCTCTATCAAATTTAGTCAGTTTTCATGTCTGCAAGGTTTACAAGGGTGACATTTTTCAGCAGCATCAGAATCAAAGATTAAAGCATTGGTTAAATAATTAATTACAAGGAAACCACAGGTATCTACTTACACCTGTATATCATATACACTTCATATATACTTAGGAAATTGAGCCAAGTTGCTTTTAAAAAGAAAGGGGAGTCGTAGATTAGAGGAAACTACCATTATAACACTTCATGTATCGTTATCAACAGTTAACTTTTGTAGAATCAACAATGACTTAATTTTTACTCTTAAAGCTTTAATATCTTAAGTCCATATGAATTATGCCAACCAAGTTTAATTTGAACAGTGCAATACTGACTGTGTTAATTTTTCAGTAATCAGTCTATTTGTTTTGCTTTAACAGTTGTTTAAGCAGTTTATGTTCACTGGAACATAAAAAGTTACCTAGATAGTAATGTGAATATGGAGTGTACAGCAAGGCCTTGAGATATGCAGATACTGTACTATTTGTATTTTATATAATTTTTTTATTATATGTTAAGATATGTAATATTACAAATCTTAATATATCAGTAGGCACATTATGTACTTCCACTACATTTTTTTTTAGTGTCTCCTTGTTCACTATCTTTAGCCAAAGTGTTTTTAAGGAGGCTTCTGCACCAGACTTTGCATAGTTGTATGTTTGTAATTGTAATAAATTTTCTTTCCAGGATTCTGTTATTGAATTCTATTCTAACTTGGCTGATGATAATAGAAAAGTATATCAACCTAATACAAGCTTTAGTGATTCTCTTGATGTGAATGAGAAACTCCTCCAGAGCCTGAAGTTGAGTGATGATGACTCAGTGAACCTTGCCTCTGAGTCTGTGAAAAATGAAAGTCAGTTAAAAAATGCTGTGGATGTTGCTCTTACTCTAACTGAAGCATTTGCACCCGAGCCAGATGATGCAGATTTAGATTTGCTTGTGAGGGAACCTGGTCTTGAGGAACTAGTTGAGAACAAACAAGAAGGAACAACCCAATTAAAAGAAGAGAGCATTGAAAAAGAACCTAAGCCAGTTAAAGAACTTAGTCCTGTGAGAGATCAAACTCCTCTTAGAGATCCTAGCATAGAAAAACCTACAATTTTACCTTTGCAAAATGAATTTAAAACAGATACTTGTTTAGTTTCAAGTGTTAAAGATGAAATAGATCAGTTGAGTAAACAGAGAGAGAGTGTTAAAGAAAAAAGTCCTACATTCAATTTCGGCTTACCAAAGACAGATGTAACAAATACATCAATGAACTTTAGCCTTCCCAAGCAAGATCTGTCAAGTGACAATCAAGCCAACGCCATTATAGCCAATGCTTTAAAAGATGTAGATTTAGGTATGCCTTCCAAAGAAGAGGAAAAAATACCCAAAGGTCCTTCTGTAGATTTAGATGCACCAATAGAACAAACTAAGCCTGTTTTATTAATAAGCAAGACAGAAGAAGAAGACTTAGAGGACTGGTTGGACTCTGTCCTAGATGATTAGCCTCTTAAATATCTAAATAATATTATACTGTGCTCTTTTTCCTCCCTGCATGAAGTTGCCAATTGATTGTTGAGTGTAGTTTATTATATACTTATTAATATTTTGTTTCTTATTTTAATTTGCTACATAATGAATTCGGCAGTTTATTACCGAATGCATTTTGTTATATACTGACCATCAGTTTCCTGGTGATTGTAGTTCGTTATATACTGACTTTTAACAACTTCCCAAAGGAAATTTAGAGCAAAACAAAGAAACTTTATCTCTAGCTCTTTCTCTTCTGTCTGTATCCAATAGGATGCCAAATGGAATCTACATTCATTTCAAATGTTAAAACTTATGCAATTAGACTTACTAGCGTCTAAGAAATGATTTTTTATAAGTATCTACACTAAATATGAAGTTATATTATTCGTCATTGTGAGTCATACCTTCGGCTTATATAAGATTTTTTCATATTAAGTAGAGACTTCAAGTAGTAATACAGGTATGAAAAATAACAATGAAAATATACTTGGTAAGATAAAAGCATTTATTTCTGACATACATTATGACTGTAAATATGTACAATAAAACGCATTTCTTGTACAGAAGAACTGTCACAGCATTTTTTCTTATTAAATTAGAGAAGACTTTCTTTACATGATCACTCAATGAATTAGTTATAATAATTGAAAAACAAATATGAATATTTACAATGTCAGTATAAAGTAGGAGCTACAAAAAGTTTTGCAAGAGCTGAAATATTGTTCTCAAAATTTTTATAAGCTGTGTCACAGTATCTATTGCTTTACTCTTCTAATGATTTTTCTTTAAAATATACTGGACTCAAATATTATTCAGCTCCAGTTTAGATATTAGTACAGTATAGTAATATGGTTGTAATGAAAGTATCATGTATCTTCTAGTATGTTCTAAAATTGTTTTGATTATTGGTGAAATGCTTGGAAATCTCATGTATGAACTTCTGTAGCAAGTAAAGATGAGATTTAATAAAGCTATTCATAAAATTAAAAATAGTATATGAAGCATTTTAGATCGTATTTTTTTTCCAGATAAACTAATTTTGCTGGCTTTTGAACAAAATGCACCATATAGTATGTACTTACATTATGTGCCAGTCTAGTAAAGTGAAAGTATTCCTATACTATTTAGAAAAGGTGCCTCTTTATACCAAAATGTAACCACATAGTAGGTTGGTCCATGTCACCAGCCACCCACTGAAGGTCTTTTAGACTTAAATAGGATTGTCTAGGACAGCTCGATATTAAGTCTCTTCCTTCAGTTACGGATCCTTTTCTATGCCTACATATAGATAGAATATTGTCACATATTCGTTACATATCTCTTATTATCCCTTCACAAATGACAGGTCACAACATTCCCATTGGTTTCTCTTTGCTTTATGTTTTTTCTGTGCTCAGGCTCGATGAGGGCAATTTTCTCGCCCATCTTGGTGTCACTCATTAAAAAAAAGCATACAACTGTATAACAAATTCATTAACCCATGACTTACCCTTGCCAACTGGAGACTGTATGTCCAATATAACCAATGGTGAAGAATGCGAAACCCAATGGAATTACAATTCTTGAAAGAGTATTGATAAATTGGGGTACACGAGTATGCATACTAAATGAACCTTGAAAAGCTCTTCTTTTAATACTGCCCTTTGGGCTGACTGCATTAACCAAATTTTCTCGTATGTAGTTAATAATTACCAACATGAGAACGATGACAAAATCGACTGAGATGCAGAAAACAAACCATACATCAACTAGCTGTGGAATGAGACAGTACAAAATCATAATAAAGAAAGTATGAAGCCTTTAAAATAGTATTTTACAAGGAATCATGTATAAGAATAAAAGATTTTAGCAAATTTCTAAACTGAGTGAAAGTAGTTAATCATCTCTTTTACATATTAATTTGTAACTCGGATACTTTTTTGAAAGTCATGATCTACCTATATAAGCATTTGGAATATGCCACAATGTCATGCATGTCAGCTATAATTTTTTTTTTTTTTTTTAACTATATATCCCCTGATGTTTCTCATTTATGGATAACAGAGTTGGGACAGCAAAGCAACTACAAATAATGCTAGTTTGGTAAAAGTAACGAAAGGGAAATTGCATTACATTTGAAGAGTCCTTGAGCTGAAACTACACTCACACTGGCCAAAGAGCCTGTAAAAGGCTCATCAATGTGAGAATATGGCTGGAACTCTTTGTTCCATCTTTCTTTATGAAAAGCGACTCGATTTTTGATACCTCTGCCTTCAACAGAGAGGAGAGAGAGAAATCTGTATAGAACATATAAAGACTACTTAGTGCCTTAAAAATGCCATATATACTGAATATATGCAACTTTTCCGGAATGAAGCAGTAGGTTTAAATTACAAATTCACAATCCTGTGGAAAGTTAATGATACAGTGTTGAAGATGACACAATAAAGTCAAAGAACTGGCCAATAAAAACACGGAAGAGATGAAATGTCTTTAAATTCACACATACTGTTCAACAATTACTTCTTCTCTTTCGTCTACATTTTTTCCCACTTTTACGTGGGGTCGACGTTTCTGGTCAGTGTTCTCCATATGTTTCTGTCCCATACCTCATCACCCAACAAACCTTTAGACCTCAGGTCGTCATTGATGCAATCCATCCATCTACAATTTGGTCTCCCCCTCCTTCTCCTACCCTGTATATCCATTTCCATCACCCTCCTCCAAACATACTGTTCATCCTTCCTAACGACATGACCATACCATCTTAGTCTACTTTCTTGTATCTTATCTGATATTTCTCTTAACTTTTGAGGTACCTCTAATTACCTCGTTTCTGATCTTATTGCTTCTTGTCACCTCACACATCCATCTCAACATCCTCATCTCTGCCACATCCAGTTTTTTCTCTTTTGCCTTCTTTATTGCCCATGTCTCTGCTCCATACATCATCCCAGGTCTCTCAACTGTCTTATGCACTTTACCCCTCAACTTAATCCCTATTTTCCTGTCGCACAGCACCCCCAGACACTTTCTTCCAGTTCTTCCATCCCGCTTGTATTCTGTGGGTTATTTCCGACTCTAGGTCACCATCCTCTGCTACTGTTGATCCCAAATACTTGAACTTTTCAACTTTTTCAACACCTCCCCCTGCAAATTGACCTCCCCATCCTCATCATCTCTCAACCTCAAGTACTCTGTCTTCTTCCTGCTGATTTTCAGTCCTCTATCCTCCATCACTCTTCTCCACTCCTCAAGCTTCTCCTCCACTACCTCTCGTCTGTTGCTACACAGTGCAATGTCATCTGCAAAGAGCATACACCATGGTGACTGATCTCTAATACCCTGGGTAACTACATCCAAGACCAAATCAAATAGATATGGACTCAAAGCAGACCCTTAATGCTGACCAACATTTACTGAGAGACTTTTCGTCAAGCCCACACAGCCCACACTGCTCTTAACATTTGCTTTTGCCTTCTCATACATATCTTGGATTATTCTTACATATTTCTTGGGGACTCCCTTTTCTCTAGTACACCTCCACACCTCTCGACGTGGTACTCAATCATATGCCTTTTCCAGGTCAACAAAGACTATATGCAGTCCTTTCTGTTTCTCCCGATGCTTTTCCATCATTTGTCTCAAGGCAAATATGGCATCCACTGTCCCTCTTCCAGGCATGAAGCCAAACTGTTCATCCCCAATTGTCGTTACCTCTCTGAGTCTCCTCTCTATGATCTTCTCCCATATCTTCATAGTATGACTTAACAACTTTATACCTCTATAGTTTCCACACTCCTGAATGTCTCCCTTCCCTTTATAGATTGGGATGATTAGGCATCCTCTTCACTCCTCTGGTATCTTTTCTTGACTAAAGATCTTTTGCATTATGTCCCACAAGATATCTATGCCTTCCTCTCCAAGACTCTTCCATACCTCCACTGGCATCTTATCAGGTCCTGCTGCCTTTCCATTTTTCATTTTCCTTACTGCCCGCTCTACCTCTCTTCCAACCACTGTTGTTGTAACTGCTTCATTTGGAAGTCCATCTTCAAGTACTGCTCTTGGGTTCTCTTCATTTAGTAATCCCTCAAAATAAGTTTCCCATCTGCTTTTTATTTCATCCTCTTCTGCCAGAACTACTCCATGTTTATCCTTTATTTGTCTTACTTGGGTCAAATCCTTGGATGCAGCATCTCGGGCCTTGGCAATTCGCCATATTTTCTTCTCCTTCTGGTGTTTCCAGCTCTTCATAGACTTCATTCAATGTATCTGCCTTTGCTTTTGCTACTGCTCTCCTTGCCTCCTTCTTTGCCAGCTTGTACTCTTCTTTATCCTGCTCCAGACCTGATAAATCTGCCTTTTTCTTAGCTTCTTTCTTGGTCTTCACCCATTCTTGCACTTCCTCATTCCACCACCATGACTCTTTATCATTTGGGGGTTTCCTTCCTGATGACTTTCCAAGTATTCCTCACCAACTCTCAAAATCACCATACTATTCTCTATCCACCATTCTTGTACATCCTCATGCAACCTTATCGCCTCCAACACTCTTCCCTTAAACATAGCTCTCAGCTCTGCATCTTTCACTCTCCACCACTTTATCTTTGGGTCCATCCTCGGCGTCTTACTTTTCCTACATTTCCTGAGCCTGTAATCAGTTACTACTATCCTATGTTGCACTGCTACACTCTCCCCATTTATTACTTTACAGTTGCTAACCTCCTTCAGATGGTCTCTCCTACACAACAATAAATCTATTTGGCTCTCCATCCCACCACTACTGTATGTAATCAATCTGTTTTCATTTTCTCAAAGAATGTGTTGACCAATGCCAGCTCAAATGCCACTGCAAAATCAATCACTCTCTCTCCCCCTCATTTCTCTCGCCCACCCACCAGCCCCCATGAACTCTACCTATCCCAGCCCTCCCAATTCCAAAGTGGCCAATTAGATCTCCTCCCAAAATTACCCTCTCCCTTATAGGAATTATTCTAAGCTCCTGGTCCATCTCCTCCCAATATACATCCTTCTCCTCCGCTGTACAACCAGTTTGTGGGGCATAGGCACATACCACATTGACTACCGTTTCTCCCAATCCCAGCTTTAAACTCATAATTCTGTCACTCTTTCTATTCACACCAAGTAAGCTTCCTTCAGGTCTTTGGATAGTATTATTCTTACACCATTCCTCCCTTCCTCATTTGCTCTACTATAGAACAATTTGCAGCCCTCACCCAGTTCCCTCGCTGTTACAATATTTGATATAATTGTTATTTTGTTAATGAACGCATCCATGTTTTGTTTACATTGAAAGTAATAAAGATGCCCACTAGGGGGCAGACAAGGACGTTCATAATGCCCTTT